>JAOXYA010099850.1:0-10891 GCA_028565675.1 Sorex palustris | reverse complement strand
CGGAGGAATCGAACTCGGGTCGGCCATGTTGGCTGCGTGCAAGGCAAACGCCCTACCACTGTGCTATCGCAGCCGGCTTTCTAAATAGTATTTAGTCATTTAAATCATGTCCTTTTATAAAGTATAAAATAGAGGGCCAGAGAGATGGCTGGGTAGGCTGAGAGCCTGATATGTCAATAGGTGCTATCCCTGGCACCGCTCGCCAGGCAAGGGCCTGAACTGCTGTACTATTGCTCAGGCCCTCCTCCTGGTTCTTGAGTCACACCTTTGGTTTCAAAATCTGGTGTCCTGCCCTTTCCTCTTTCTACATCTACTTCTTTCTCTTTGCTCTAATCGCCTTTGGTAGTTCTTTGTTATTCAACACAAATTTCTCCACCACCAGCTAGTTTATCAGTACCCAGGATATTTCGTTTTAGAAACCACAGTGATGGTGAACTACAAAAACACTAAAGCAAAAAAAACCACTAAAGCAATATCCTCGCACCCCCCATCACACCAGTAGGCTCTCTGAGTGGGTCTCTCCAGCAGTGCTCAGGAGGCCTACAGGCCCTTCCTGTGACTATCAGCCAACCAGGCTCCTGATTCAGGGACTGCCCAAGCCACACCTTCTGTGCTCCAAAGCTGTGCCCATCCATGCCTGGGCCCTCCAGGGCTATACAGTAATGTTCAGGGCACCACAGGTGCTAGTGGCATACGCCTTAGTAGTTTTACTATCTCCCCCCTCTCCCCACTATAACCCCTCCAGTATCTCTTCCTACTTGTCTGGCAGGTAACTTCTGTGTTTTTTTTCCTCCCGGCTAATGACCTCACATTTACTATCTCCTCCTCCTTCTCTTGCCAGACTCAACTAGTCAATCACATGTCACTGGATTCACAGAAACCCAAACCCATAGATAATACAGTTGATGCGCCATGGCCCCTGTGCCCCTCTCTCCATCATAGACCATGCACCCCATTAATTACTAAGCTGGGACCAGAACTTGGACTCGATCCTCTTATTTTGCCCTGCTGCTTTTCTTCTTTACTTTGTACTCCACAACTCTCAGTTATGGTGATTTACAAGTCTGGCACTTAATTCTTTATGCTAGAGAACATCTGAAAATGATTAAATATTACACTAAATACTGCCTTGCTACACTTAGTGCAGCAAGAATTCTCAGAAAGGATGATGCTGGGGAGTAGTTCAACAGGCTGGAGCACACGCACTGCATACAGGAGTCCTGGGTGCATTCTGGCACCACATGGTCTCCTGAGCACTGCTGGAAGCACTCCTAGAGCACTGTGCTGGGAGTAGCCCCTGAGTGCTACCGGATGTGAGCCCAAGCCCCAAACCCCAACCCCAGCTACTAGAAACATCAAAGGGCTTACAGAAAAGGCAGATCTTAAGTAGTAACTAAAGAAAGGGCAAACTTCTTGAGAATATTTTTGCTGTTCTGATTTTGTAATAATCAGGACAGGTCAAACACTCGCTATAATAATACTATGCATGTGTCCCCAGACCTAGTTTTTTACCTACCTAAGTCTGGTCTTAGAAATGCTGGTGATAAATGAAAGAGAGAAAGAAAGAAAGAGAGAGAGAGAGAAAGAGAGAGAGAGAGAAGGAGGGAGGGAGGGAAGGAAGAAAAAGAAAAAAGAAAAGAGAAGGAAAGAAAAGGCAAAGTCCAAGGAGAAGAGTGGGAGGTGTCCAGGCTCTAGGCTTTTCTGAAGAGCTGAGAGAGGAATGGGTACTGTGAGCAGGGGTCAGAGGTTGTCCCCGCGGAAACATGGGCAAAGGATGAGAACTGGCAATCTCTGCTTAATCTTCCCTTGACCTCAAAATCTGCTCCCATTTGTGGCTTCTATCTTGCGACAGAAGTTAATAGGACAACTCAGTTCAGTTCAATACCCAGCCCTCAGGATTTCCACAGGCTTATTACCCTGTGAAAAGAGCTCTCCTCTCCTCCCCCCATAGTCTACTCAGGGGTGGATGGCCTTTCTGTCTTGCTGTTGACATGATACACAAATTAGAGGCTCTCATTTCTGGAATAAGAAAGCGAGTCGCTAACAGAAGTACTGCAGGGAAATCACAGCGTCAGTGTGCTAGGGGAGAGAATTAGAGGCCAAGTGTGATGGGGCTGGAATAATAGTACAGCTGGTAAGGCAAGGCACTTGCCTTGCACATGGCTGACCTGGGTTTGATCCCCGGCACCTCAGATGGTGCCCAAGCACATCAGGAATGACCTCGGAGTATGGAGTCAGGAATAAGCAATGGGCACTGCTGGGTGCCCCCCTCCAAAAACAAACAAAAGTGGGGGACACTATTTAGGCATACACTGGTGACAAAGTAAGACAATGACTTGAGCACATGGGAGACAGAGGACTGAGAGGAAACTCCCATGGAAGGATGATAGATAACTTCCAGGTTTATAACAGGCCCGACAACCATGACTCTGGCCCTCCCAATCATCCCTCACCACTCGGCTGGCCCCTGGCTTCCTCGAATCAAGTTCCTTATCTGCTCCAAAAACCGCACACCTGTCTCAAGCCCAGTCACTACACAGTGCGTACAACCTCTCCCCCTGCAATTCCTTCCAAATGTTGGTCATCAATCAAACAGCTGGCATCGTTCCCACATATGATTTTCGGCACGGCACGAAACCTGGGCGGGCTCCTGTCTAGTGAGCCCAGGAAAGCCAGCTTCCCGCAGAGTGCACACAGCCTTCTTCCAAAGGAACACCCAGTTAACCTTCCACACCTCTAACTCACTGCCTCAGCCAGGCTCACTTTTCTGGTTTCCTAGCTTGAAAAACAGTCTCCTCTCTATTTAAACCTTCTTCCTGTTTCTCCCACCTGGCTGGCCTTCCCCAATGCCAGTCCACTTTTTTTTTGCTTTTTGGGTCACACCAGGCGATGTACAGGGGTTACTCCTCTTCACTCAGGAATTACTCTTGGCGGTGCTCGGGGGACCATATGGGATGCTGGGAATCAAACCTGGGTCAGCCGTGTGCAAGGCAAACACCCTTCCCACTGTGCTATGGCTCCAGCCCCTGCCAGTCCACTTTAATTGCTTACTTCACGCTCTTACTTCACTGAAGACAAATTTCCTCAGATCTTCTTTTTGGATAAATCAGGAATCAAGACCACACATTGAAGGCATCAACGTGGGGAAATGGGTGGAAAGTAACTTGGAGGGTTAAGTGCCAGAGAATAAATGCCTAGCAGAGAACAAGTTCATCTTTAAAAAAATGTTCAACATTTTTCTAACTGAACACAAAGCTACTGCTATCATTTTCCTAATTGAACTATGCCACTTTGCTGCTCCCACTAGCAGTCTGCAGCTCAATAGGGCAGGCATATATATCTATTCACCCCCCCCCCATGGACTGTCTTAGACTTAATCACTATGCTACAGAAATTATTCAGCTACAAACATTTATTGCCATTATATTCAGCTAAAAACAGGCACTGTAAAAGCCTATTTCTATTTAGATATGTGAATACTACCTATATGTCTATAATATACCTTTCAGGGCTAGACAAAACAATTTGAAAAATCTTACCCTCAACTTAGGAACCTTCAAGAGTCATTTGACTTGAAATGATTTGGGTGGGTAGGGTGGGTCATATAATCCAAATGAAAGAACCTTATCTGTTCTATCTGTGCTTCTTAATTTGGCAAAAATTCTAATTTTTTTATTGACACAATTTAGTACTGTACAAAGAGAACTTTTAAATCCATTGTCTCCAATGAGGCTGCTAACATGAATCCTGGGAAGACATCCCCCCACACACAGGAAGATGAGTGTGTGGATGGCAAGTTGGTCAATTGGCCTGTGAAGGTCACTGAGTTTGTGGTGTGCAGCAGATCTTACACCTCATGCTCCGAGAGCCAAACACAGATGCACCTTCTGCCACTCTAGTCTCCAAAATAAACTGCCTCCTAAGAAAAAACATTTGAAAGCCCCAAAGGTCTCTAAGATCAGACTTTTTTGTTTCCATGGAAACTTTCATAAAATAAAAGCAATTTCCAAAGCTCAGTTTCTTATTCTATTTTATAAGCATCCCATGTCATAAACAATTATGAATATTTGTATTATTAGCTTTCATTTAAAAATGAATAATACTGTCCTCTAAGGAATAGTTGTAGGTGCTTCCTCAGACAAGGACAAATTAAGAATGAAGATCTTCATCTCTGAAAAGCTCCTTTCAGATATCTGACAACTTATAAGGGAAATCTGCAAAAGAATCTCACTCACTTTATTTTTAATCCCAATTTGAGACACGTCACTTTGCCTCCTCTCTTAAATGTTTTAGAAAGTCAACAGGAAGAGACAGTTGTGCCCTCATACCACTCAGGGACCTGAGCGCTGAGTTGATAGTATTCTAAGCAGGAACAAGTTCTAAAAGTCAATACCATTAGAAGCAAATGTCTCAATCATGTTAGTTTTTCAGTCTAAGTTAACTGCTCAAACATGACTCCCCAACTGACTGTGTACATTTTACAGAATAAAATTCAACTTTAAAACCTGATATTACTGGCCCAGGAAGAGAATTCCCAAGGACTGGCTGCGGCCTGTTGTTAGTATTCTGAAATCTCGGGTTCGATCCCCAGCGCCACATGGTCCTTAAGCTTTCCTGGTTATGGCACAAACTCCCCACCAAGAAATAAAATAAGAATAAAAGAGATTGCAATTCGAAGTGGCCAAAATAAGATATGTCATGCTTTAAAATAATATTTAACTTGCTAAGTATATTCCCCTTACAAGTGAGTTTCAATGGGGCTTCAAATTTTGACCTTTAAATATTTGCACCAAGTTAACTCTTGAAAATCAAGTAACTTTAGGGTTTAACTAAGTCGTTATAAGTATAAAGGTCACCCAGTATCTCTATTCAGCCAAGAAAAAAGACACATGGGGCCTCATGAGGGAAACTCCTGTTGGCAAATGCTTCAGCAGCTCCACAAAGGTGCTAGTTTGCAGTCAAAGGTTCAGTTAAACTCGAGACATTTCACCACTTTTAGAGCTCCCTGGATTAGACTTCTGTATAGTTTAGGGGGCCCAGGGCATTATTAAACACAGGATAAAATTACAGGCAATTCTGCAATGCTCAATGTTGTGGTTTAACTTTTGTGAGGTGTGGTGTGGGGCATCCTGGCAGTGCTCAGGATCCTGAGGGATATCCAGGCAATGTGCCACCAGGTGCTTAGGCCCAGAAACTGTGGTACTGTTCAGGCCAGGCAGGGAGGGCTCTGCCAGGTGATGCCAGGGGTAGAAGGGCATGTGGTGGCAGGGATCTGACTCAGAGCCTCGCATTCCAAGCTTCTGAGCTAGCTCTTCAGCCCCTAGCAGAAGGAAGCGGGGGTACTCCAAGCAAGTGTCAGGGGTCTGGAAGTCACAATCTTGATGCCTTTTGTCCTGGTTGTGGGGGTCTGCAGATTTTGGTATTGGGTCCATCAGTTCTGAGGGCATCCAGGGCCACTTTAAAGTGCTCAGGGAACCATATGGTATCAGGGATCAAACATGGGGGTCTCTGAACTCTAAGGCATGGTCAGCCTCTAGCAAGGCAAGCACTACATTACAATACTATCACTCCAGCAAACTCTTGGGTTTTTTTTGGGGGGGCAGGGCAGTGAGAGGCACTCTTAGTGGGTCTCCGGGCTTACTCCTAACTTTATGCTAAGGAAACACCTTGAGATACCTTGGGTACCATATGGAATTTTGAGGATGAAACCAGCTCAGCCATATGTCAGACTAGTGCCTTTCCAACTGCACTGTCCCTGCATCCTCAGCACTTTCCATCTGCTCCTTTGCCATTCCTACTGAATTCCCACTCCTGGGCTTGTGCTGTCACATAGCTAAGCACAGGGTCCCCATCTCTTGGACATTTTCCTGACAAATAATCCCAATTAACCTATCACAGTCCAAAGGGCCAGGGAATTGCATCTTCTAAATTACTGTAAGTCTTGGAAATGTGTTTATTACAGTAAATATTTCTGAAGTAATTTACTTATTTTATAGATATTATTCTATTTTTGCTTAAAAAAGCATATTGCATGTATCACTATATCACTGTCATCCTGTTGTTCATCGATTTGCTCAAGCAGGCACCAGTAATGTCTCCATTGTGAGACTTGTTGTTACTGTGATTGGCATATTGAATATGCCATGGGAAGCTTGCCAGGTTCTGCTGTGTGGGCAGGATACTTTAGGTAGCGTGCCATGTTCTCTGAGAGCGAGAACTAGACAATAAGAGGTTACATGGCCTTGAATGTGGCTACACACTTTCGGGAGCTTGGTTTTATATTCTCTGGATCTTGGCCATTGATGGGATTACAGAGCCACCCTAGCTGTTGGTGGGTGTAACTGCCTAGCTACTGATATTATAATATAATAATATATAATGCAATATAATATTCCATGTAAGATATATAATGACTTTTTTAAATACCTTTTTTTTTTTGTTTTGGGTCACACCCAGTGATGCACAAGAGTCACTCCTGGCTCATGCACTCAGAAGTTACTCCTGGCGGTGCTCAGGGGACCATATGGGATTATGGGATGCTGGGAATTGAAGCCGGGTTGGCTGCATGCAAGGCAAATGCCCTACCTGCTGTACTATTGCTCCAGCCCCTTAAAATACATTTTTAAAATACTGAGACAGTACTTGGAAGTTTTTAGGTCTACTCCTAATTGTGTACTCATAGGTTGCTCTGTGGAAAGTTTTGGGAAACCGCAGGAGACTGGGAATTAAATGGTGGTTGACCACATGCAGGCAAGTATCTTAGCACTTGTGTTTTTGGCCCAAGAATTTTTAATTAACATATGAATCATGACTTATTGCTTTCAAGTTGAATTTGGAAATTATTTCAGGAAATTATTTCAAATTGAATTTAGGGCAGAAAGAATGATCATTTATGTACATGTATTACAAAATGATTGAAATAAGAAGTCCAGCTAACATCCATGTTCTCATGTAGATAGAATAAAAGGACAAAAAAGTAGGTATCAAAAGATGATGACTTCAGGGAGTTACTCTTCTCACAATTTTCCCAAATATAATTCAATACTGGTAAGGTTAGGCCATTGTGTTTATGGAGCTTCAGATTCCACGATGTCATTTCATGTTGTCATTCTCCCAAAAGTGATCCAGCACTTAGTCTGGTTCACAACCTTTAAAATTCCAAATTTATGACAGGATAAGGAAAAGACAATTTTCCACAAAGAAAACTATTGTAACAATTCCAGCTATTTGAACTGCTCATGGTTTCAATTTAGGATGAACACGATTCCTGAGAAGTCATTATCAAGGAATTCCTAAAACTGTAAATATTAAAACCTGATGTAATCCTGTATCAGTTGGGTAAATTCAGGGTTTTGGGCCAAGTACAGATTGCTATTATAAGCGTTAGAGCAACCCAAATGAAATTGTGTTCTACATATTTATTTATTGTGTAATAGGCTACACTGGCAGGTTTAGGGTTTACTCTATGCTCAGGGGTCATTCCTGATGATGCTCTGAGGAATCATATGAGACACTCTCTGACGTAAAACTCATTCTCTCTCTTTCTATCTCTCTCTCACTCACTCACTCTCATATCTTACACATATACAAACATACATACAAATAAACATCTTTGTTCATTTATATGTTATTTCTGTTTTTACTATACCAACCAATCAACTAACAGAGGGCTGCATGACCCATAAAGCCTAAGATATTTATCATTTTCTCCTTAAGGAAACAATTGACCACTACTTCCTATAGAGCCAGGTGTTGTGAGAAATGTTGGCATTAGACTTTACTCGAGGAAGAGAGCCCTTCCAAATGAGAGTTCATTTCCAGAGATAGAAATCTCTGGCTTGGGGCTGGAGCAATAGCACAGCGGGTAGGACGTTTGCCTTGCATGTGGCTGACCTGGGTTTGATTCCCAGCCTCCCATATGGTCCCCTGAGCACCGCCAGGGGTAATTCCTGAGCACAGAGCAAGAAGTAACCCCTGTGCATTGACAGGTGTGACCACAAAAGAAAAAAAATAATAAAAAAAAAAGAAATCTCTGGCTGGGCCAGAGGTTCTGTGTCTTTTTTCTAATTGAATCACCATGAGATACAGTTACAAAGCTTTCATGTTTGAATCTCAGTCATACAATTATCTAACCCCCATCCCTCCACCAGTGCACATTTTCTACCACCAACGTCCCCAGTATGCCCTCCCCCATTCCAACCCTCCTCCTGTATCAATGGCAGACAACTTCTCCAATTCTCTCTCTACTTTTGGGCTTTATGGTTTGCAATATAGGTACTGAGAAGTTATCACATTTTGTCCTTTATCTACTTTCACCAAACATCTCCCATCCTGAACAATTCCTCCAACCATCATTGTCTTAGTGATCCCTTCTCTATTGTAGTTGTCTGTCTTCTCTCCCAGTCATGAGGTAGGCTTCCCACCATGGAGCAATATCCTTGGTTTTGAGTCTACTATCCTTGGGTGTCAGTATCGTATTATGTTATTTTATATTCCACAAATGAATGCAGTATTTCTATGTCTGTCTCTCTCTTTCTGACTCATTTCACTTTGCATGATACTCTCCATGACCATTCACTTATAAGCAAATTTCATGACTTCTTCTTTCCTAACAGCTGCAGAGTATTCCATGTTTAGATGTAGAGGCTCTGTGTCTTGATGAAGGGATGGGCCTTGCTTGGTGAACCTTTAGGTAATGCTTCTAAACAAAGAATGCACATTTAAGGCTGTCAACTTACTTATGTCTGATAATGATATGAAGACATACTGAAAACTATCAATCAGATAATTCCTCATAACCATTGTCTTTGTTTTTTCGTGGGTTTTTTTTTTTTTTTTTTGCTTTTTTGGGTCATGCCTAGCGATGTTCAGGGGTTATTCCTAGCTCATGCACTGAGGAATTATCCTGGTGGTGCTCAGGGAACCATATGGGATGCTGGGAATCAAACCTGCATCAGCCATGTGCAATGCAAAGGCTTTACCCGCTCTTCTATTGCTCCAGCCCCATAACCATTATCTTAGAACAGTTCTAGTGATTCAAGATGAGAGCAGAAACAAATTATTGAGGTACATAATTTTTTTCTATTTGGATCACCCCTCAAGAATTACCAGCAGTTTTTATGCCAACGATGATGAGGACTCAACTTTAGACACTGTGGTTAAAATCACACACATATATTATTCTTGCTGCCAGGCTTATCTTATTACAAAATTGAAGCTCAGAGTACTCTATTCTGACTGCTCAGATATAGAGTAAATTAGTTATAATCTGCCATTACATTTATCCCTTGATCAAATAAATAATTCTTTCACATTTCAACACTTTTAATATGCTCAATTTTATCACCTTATTGATGGGTAAAGGAAGGATTGGTTTAAGCAGTTTCCCTTTTGACATATAACAAGAGTTTAGACACAGTTGTGATTGGATTTTTCAGTGATTTCCAAAGTTTTGCAATGTTAAGAGAAATCTTGGATATTATCCATTTTTAGACATTCCCTAGGTGTTTGCTTCTTATTTTTTTCCATCTATTAGATTGACTTTCTGGTAAGAAGATTTCCCTGAATGAAAATTAGAGTAGTTGAATGTGACTAAAATGGGAACCAAATGAGATACTTTAGTTGAAAATGAGAATGATATTAAGTGGTTCTAGCATTTATGTTAAAGTTCAAAGTGAAGAAAAATTGACTAACAATGAAAGAAAAAGACATATGGTTTATACTTGAGATATTTAGATGAATAGAGAGAAAGAAAAATGGAAAGAGACAGATGAATTTATTTAGAGGTCAGCCAATTGTATGGAAAGCTAAAGTGAATTATGAGAGCACCAAAATCAAAAGTTAGAAAGTTGTTAAAAGAAAATACATTAAAATGTCATGTTGTTTTTTTGAATTTCCAAATTTCAGAAAATTGTCGTGAAAGAGAATTGAACACCTGCAAATAAATTGTTCCACTGCTCCACTCTAGAGATAAAAAAATACAAATTCATAAAAAGAATAATGACAAAACTCAATAATTTTATATTTGCATAATTTTCTGGAAATACTCCCAGCTTTGTACTTGGGGGTCGCATATGATGGTACTCAGGAGACCTCAAGGTGCTCGGATCAAACCTAGCCTTCTATATACCAGCATGTGCTCAGCCCTTTGAGTTATCTCTCCAACTTTCCACTAGCATAATTCATGCAAATTAAATCTCTGTATTTTTCTATAGGTGCATTTGGGCATATATTACAGAACATATGCAAATACAGAGCAATAGTGTTACTATAATAAAAGAAAGTAGTGTCTGTTTATTTTCTGGAGCTTCCTATGTGCCTGGCTGATCGATCTGAGTGTTTAACAAACACTTCACATGATACTATCCTAAACTAATCACGTAAGAAACCCAAAGATGTCACTCAGATTGTGTAAAAGACAGGCTTTAGAACAAGGTGAAGTGATTTCATGTATAAATTCTTTGGGGGCAACCAGGAGGAAGCCCCGACGGCTCTTCCCCTTGCCGCCCAGGTTTGGGACGGGCCCGGGCTGCTCACCCAGCCAGGGCGGCCTGGGCCATGGGGTAGATAGCGGAGGAGACAAGGGCCAAGCCAGTTGGTTGATCAGTTGCTGTTTATTCCATTCTCTCCACACTCCTGCCCCAGTCTCTCTCTGAACCTCCCATTCTAGTCTCACACTGCTCCTCATTCCCGTCTCATTTTTGTCTCTCCCACTCATCTCACCATGCTCCATCTCGCAGCTTGGGCTCTTGATCCACGTGCCTGTTCTTGTATTCTTCTACATCCTTCTTTCTCTGTCCCCCTTGCTAGCCTCTCCATGGCCCATCTTCTCTCTCTCTCTCTCTCTCTCTCTCTCTCTCTCTCTCTCTCTCTCTCTTTCTTTCTCTCTTTC
>JAOXYA010099823.1:0-10891 GCA_028565675.1 Sorex palustris | reverse complement strand
GAGGAATCGAACTTGGGTCAGCCATGTTGGCTGCATGCAAGGCAAACGCCCTACCGCTGTGCTATCGCTCCAGCCCACCAAAATGAATTAATTACTTTAATTGTAGCAACAAGCAACTGAATAGGTCTTGAGGAAAGCATCTAGTGGTATATCCACACCTGAGGACTATTCAATAGGAGAGAGGGACCAAACTACTCTCACAACACAGATCAATCTGAGGTTTGGAAGTTTCTACCAGACCCACAGAACACACACAGCATTATTCCACTGATTTGGGAACAAAATTAGGCAGAACCAGTCTATAGTAATTGATATTGGTTCAGTGGAGTAGTGGAACAAAAAGACAAGAAGGGTTTTATAACGCAAAACTGTTCTGTGTATTGTTGGGTGGAAGTTTCATGATATGTACATAACCAAAGTCACCAGCCAGTTCAGTGGAAATGTACTGATTCAATCTGAGTTCATTATATCTCAATACAGTTGACTTTTTAGTCCAAAAACTGGAACATTAAGAAGGATCATTCACCTAAATAAGAAGCCATGGGCTGGAGAGATAGCACAGTGGGTAGCGTGTTTGCCTTGCAAGCGGCCAATATGGCTGACCCAAGTTCAATTCCTCAGCCCCTCTCGAAGAGCCTGGAAAGCTACTGAGAGTACCTCGCCTGCCCAGCAAAGCCTGGAAAGCTATCCGTGAATATTTGATATGCCAAACACAGTAACAATTGTCACAATGGAGATATTACTGGGCCTGCTTGAGCAAATAGATGAACAAAGGGAGGACAGTGACAGTGAAAGGATAGAATAGGTTCTTAGAAGAAATGCAGTCTAGAACTGAGAGTAAACTGTAGTTGCACAATCAATGACTAAATTCCCCAGAGTGAAAGAACAAGCTTAGATATAAATGCACAACCACATACAAGTGCATATAGAGATCATCTTTTCAATCACAAATACATTCTTGAGAGAATGTCTGCATTCTCTCCCCTATCATGAGAAACTGCTACAAGTCTGTTGACCTACCATATACCTGAAATCCTTACCGCTTCTGAGTAGAAGTTGCTCAGGGGAGTGATAAGTAGAGACTGGTACTTAATTTTTTATGAACCAAACAGCTCTTGGAGACTTTGAAAGCACTCCTGATGAAAATCATTTCTGCTGCTCATGCTTGGTTGTTCGGTGCAAATAAAAGATGATGCTGGGAACCACAGAGTCATATTTGGCAGTTCTCAGTTCTCAGTGCTCTCATATCATTGATACCATAATCAAACTTGGAGCCTTGTGCATGCAAAGCATGAATTCCAGCACTTTAAGTCACTGTCCTGACCCTGTAGGTTGGCATTGCTTTAAAAGGCATATGTGACACTCCAAGTGCAGGATACCTTGGTCTGTTCCTTTGTCAGGCCCAGTCTCTGTGACATTCTGCTGGTCTTAACAAAGCGTAGAAGCTCTTTCTCCTGGCATTATCCCTGGGGGGTACATGCCTAAGGAAGGGAGCTTCTGGCCCAGGAGTTGGAGCCTGGGCAGCAGCTGTGCATACCCAGACATATTGGCAGATAGCAGGACAGCAGTTTTCTTTGAGGCCAAGTACAGAATAGAAATCCCTTAGGGTTCTGAGTGCAGTGCAAAGCCCTTCTTGTGCCTCTGCACTGGGGGGTCCCCTCCCAGGCTGTGGGCTCTATTTAGGTCTTCCAGGAAAGATGACCTTCAGCAGACGTGAGGAGAGAATGAGTCTACCTCCTTAATATCCAGTGGGAATTCACCCTATTCATCCCAGAGAAGAAGCATCCCAGAAGAAGGGGGCTATAAGTCACCTTCCACTGGAGGTGTTTCCAGCTGCTTGATAGCACCATAAGCCTGTGGGGGATGAAGGTGTGTGTTGGTGAGAAGTGGGAGCCTTCCGGGAGTCCCAGCAAAGAACCCAGCTGTTGTGTAGATGGGCAAGTCTTGCCACCCCCTCCAAGCACCCTTCAACAGAAAGGGAAAGGGGTGCTGCATGGTGGGAGGAAGGGAGCTGGCTCCATGCTGCCCACAGACATAACTGCCAGCTGCTGCCCTTTCCACAAAGGACTTGTGTTGGCAACCATAGTGAGCTAGACTGGACTGGGCTTCTCTACCATGTGCCACAGCCAGCGCCACAGTGGAACTGTGCCATGGTCTCACAGTGCTTCCTGGGTGGTCCCAGGGCACTATGCCCAGTCACTGCAGCTGAAGGTCAGGGGCAGAGCTAGCCGCCTCTTCCCAACCACTGAACAGGAGCAAGCCTGAGCTGCACTCTGAGAGAGGTGACTTAACTCCGCACCTGCAAAAGGAGGAAGCTCTGGGCTCTGGCGCCTTGCCTCCCTGCCTGGGAAAAGAACCCTATTTTGGAGAGAGGCAGCATCTTTCACTTGTAGTTTGGTCAAAGTGGTCCAGCGTGCCCTGAGGCTCCACAGATCCTGCCCAAAGGGGTCAGAGTCCAGGATGGTGTGCACACTGCACCCAGTGGGACGAGGTGAGCACACATGCCTTCCTTGGAGGGGAGAGCCACCCAGGGGCCACTCCCTGCAGGCATCATTCCACTAAGGACCTAAACTGCAGAAGTCACCTCAGTCTCCATGTGATGTGTCCAACCTCCAGCTCCAGGAAGGCCAGGCGGGGCACTGCCAGGCAGGGACTCATGCTGACAACTGCTGAGTAGGTCATGGTCCAGTAGCACCAGTGTCTGCCACAGCCCCAGGTTCTTGGCGCTGAAGATGGGATTTGTTCCTTGGAGACCAGGATTCTTGGATTAAATCCTGGCCTGGGTCTGCTATCACAGCCTTGGGGGCACAGAAGGTCTCTGATGCCCACTCTTCTCTCTGCGATCACAGTTTCCTCAGACCTCAGACCTCAGGGGTGTTTATTTTCGACTCCCCAAGGTCAGTGTGGTGCTCAGCATTCTCATACACAGGCAAGATCCTCCAACTGTTCCTGGCCTTGGAAATGAACTAGAAATGACCTGAGTGATTCTGAGAAAGATTTCAGAGTTCTCCTAAGGAAAGCTCTCTGGACTTTGGACAAAGGGCAGCAGGTGAGGGCTGCCAGCAGGACTGGTATCACCAAGCCTGATCATTCCCAGGCGACTCCCACCAGAAACAGAACCTGACTAGCCCTCTGCCCCTGAGGAGCTCATGCTGAGAGCCACTAGGGAGTGCCTGAAGCAGCAGAATTGTTCTTCCCTGCTGCTCATGCAGCTCCAGCTTTTCCTGGTAAACCTAAGTCAAGTCCTGCCATCTCCCCATGGCTCCTCGGACACGTGTCTCCAAGCCATCACACGTGGGATCTTTCTTACCCCATAGCAAGGGCTCAGCTGGAGAGCAGCCAATATTTTTGTCTTATAGAGAAGAATATGTAAAATAAATATGTAGAATATGTAAAATAAAGTATTACCAACTCAAGAATGAAAGGAGAAAATTTTTTTCAGGGTTTTAAAGTTTTGGGCTCCCCAGAGGAATAAGCCAACAGAAAACATTTCAATTAATGCAGGCTGCCTCCACAAATCAAATGCAGGTTACACGGATCATGACACGCCGTTCTTAAGAGGCCACTTATTTCATGGTAACAGGTTCAAAATGCAAGTCCTTTGTCTCTGATGAGTAGATGGTAATTTCTGACTTCCCAACTGAAACAAGAAAAAAATATTTTATTTTGATCTCTGAAGTTATTATCTAAGATGGGAACCATTTGAGGTGTGGTGTGTGGAAAGGCAAAGGACAAGACCAGACCAAATGGTGAGAGTCGTGGTAGAGTGGGACACTCGAGTCACCACTGGCACTCACCACCCACTGGCAGCCCATCTCCTCTACCAGCAGCAGTGAACTTGGGATGCTGAAAGGCGGGAACCTCGGCTGTCCTTGCAGGAGAATCTCTGAGAGTTCATCCACTCTATGCCAGGGTTTCTCTCACCAATGAAAGACACCATGCAGAGATGAAGGGAAACCACCAGCCCGCATGAAGGGTCCCACAAACCACAGAAACGTTATTCTCCCTTTGAATAAATAAATTTGTTAAAAGATTATCTCATACTAGAAGGCCTGGCATCATTCACTTACCTCAGGGGTAGCAGCAAGCAATGAGGGCAAGTTCTGGAGCAAACTCTGAGTTCAAATCCAGGTTCTGAATTCTGCTGGGCAGCGTTGGACAAACTACATGGACTTGTCATGCCTTGGCTTCTGTGTGAGTAACCAGAGTCCAGGACCCGACTCACCCCACCCACAGAGCAGTGCAGGGGCTACAGGCAGACAATTCCAGCCTAAGTGCCTGGGACATGAATGATGTACTTGCGAACTGGGGAGCCAGGGGCCCCCATGTGGCTGTGGGCCTGCGCTGCCCACCTCAGACGGGGCTGAGAGAGGCTGCATCTTCCACCTTCTCCAGAAGAAGCACTGGAGAGCTGTTACTTTTTAGAAAAGATTGTCTCTTTATCTCTTGGTGAACTGCAGTAAGCACAGCTTAACAGCATGTTGAAATGTGTGTCCTTATTTTTACTTTCTGTCCTGAAAGGTTCAGGTTCACAGAGAAGCAGTGGGCATTTACTCTCATTTACTGGATATCCCTCTCACAGTGACTTACAGGTGAATCTCCTGTCTGCTGAGAGCCTATTCTGTCCTGTATTCAGGGCTCTCTCCCACTGGGCAGAATGTCCAAGGCAGTCAGCTGAGCTTTTCCAGAAGGAGGAAGGATGGTCCCTAAGGAAAGGGCCATCTGTTTTCTCTGTCCACCACTGCTGAGCCTTGCCCAGGCCATTGCCTTGCGGGTGAGATGCAGATGCAGATGTGTGTGACATGAAAGTGAGGACGGTGCATCTCAGCGACTCCAAGGTGCATCCCTGAGCCTGCACCCAATGGAGGATGCCCTTCAATCTGCCCCCAGATTCCCCCAATTCTTCTCCCCCCTTTAGAAACATTGTAGTTTACAGAGTTGTCATGATTATTTGTTACAGGTATCCAACACCCAACACCAATCCCGCCACTGTCACTTTCCTTGCACCGTTGTCTCTATTTCCCTAACTATTCCTGAAGCCTTCCCCCACAGCAGGCCCACAATCATTTATTTTATATTGTTTATTACCATAATTGGCTAACAAAAATGACAAAAATGTTTTCAGTAGAAGAAAATTCATAAAAATTGTTATATCTCGGTGCATATCCTGCCTGAGCCTGTGTGCTGCTTGTGCCTGTGTGGCCGAGCACATGTGGTGCCTGAGCACATGTGTCGCCCACATCTCTGCTCTTGAGGTGTGTACTTTCATGCTTTCCTATCTAATGCTGGGAGGTGTGTTGGGGCTCCCTCCGCCCTTGGAGAAGCCCACGTTCTCCCTAGAGCGCGTTACTCTGTCTTTCTTACTCTCCACTCTCACCAACTTTCTCTTCCTCCTTCCCTTCAAAAATCCTCCAAATAAAATCTGTTTTACTTCAAAAAAATTGTTGTATCTCACCATGGAGAAATTATGTCTGAGGGTTTACTAAGCTGCTGTTGCAAGTTAAGCCTTCTGTGTTAATGTTTTGTGTACCAAGATTGAATGCCTTCTGTGTTACATTCCCATCCAATCTATTGTGCTTCTAGTAGAGTGTCAGTGGTGTAGAGTTCGACGTTGTCCAGAAAATCCAGAATATTTAACTGGGCAGTCTCTCCAGAGGTTTGACAACTTCTTTGGGGTGTGGGAGCGGCTACCAGGGCTTTCTCTGGGCAGGAGCTGGCCCGTCCCCCCTCCAAGATCACCCTGGAGGTCTCAGTCAGGAATGGGTGTCTGAGAAATTTCTGCATCTACTTCATCTGTTTCAAGATTTATTAGTCTCTGGAACAAGGCCTGTAGATGAGCTTCTACGGCAGCAGTGGTGGGCATGGGCATGGCTGTGGAGTCTTCTGGAAGTGTGAGGAGCTGGGGAGCTCTCTGACTTCTGCTCAGGAGCCAGCACACACCCAGCAGGGAGCAGAGAGCTGGACCAATCTCCACCTGAGGACTCTCTAGCATGCGCTGGGCCTCCACTGCCCTCTCCTGGCAGCTCCCATCACCCCACAGGTGCGCACACCCCCGCTTTCCTCTCCGTCTCAGTCAGTTCTTCCAAGTGACCTGGAAGTCTGTTTTGTGGCCTGCATTCTTTTTTAAATTGATTTAGAATGTAGTAGCCACACCTTATCTGCTGGGAATATGGTCTAAATACACACTGAATGCCTGAAACTGTGAGTAGTAAGTAAAGTAAAGGCCCTCCCGTTGATCGTCAATTTGCTCGAGCGGGCCCAGTAACGTATCCATTGGAGACTTTGTTGTTACTGTGTCTGGCATATCAAATACTCCCGGTAGCTTGCCGGGCTCTCAGAGAGGGGCGGAGGAATCGAACTCAGGTCGGCCATGTTGGCTGCGTGCAAGGCAAACGCCCTACCGCTGAGTAGTATTCAACCTTACATATACTGTTTTTCTGTACATACCTTTGATAAGGCTTAATTTCTAAAATATAAATCATAAAATACTAATAAAATTACAATAAGCTAGAATCTTTTTTTAAACATTTTTATTAGTGAAACACCATGAGGTACAGTTGTAGATTTACAAATTTTTGAGCTTGGGTTTCAATTATGCAATGATCAAACACCCATCCCTCCACCAGTGCCCATTTTCCACCACCACGGGTCCCAGCCTTTTAAACAATGTTTTGTAATAAAACCTATACAAATGTGTATTCATTCTCATATCACATTGTAGGTACTATTTTCAGGTTTCAGTTTTCCTGGAGTAACTAAACAGCCTCTCATAATGATGGGTTAGGGTACTGATGTTGCTCCATACAGCTTCTGTCTAAGTATGTGATGGAGTGTGTGTCACACTGTGATAGAGACTTCCTTCAAGGGGACCCTCTTTATGTGCGGCCTCTGTGACAGGTCGTTGCCCCCTTCCGGCTCCCTACCCTGGCCCCACATCACACACACACACCCAGACTGCTTTGCTTCTCTCTCTCCAGAGAACTCTCTGTTCTCTTTCTGAAGACTCTACACACCTTTTCTCTGACCTCAGGAGGGGCCCTGCTCTGGGACACCGTGAGCAATGCCCCCCTGAAGTCAGAGGAAAGTTGTGTAGGGTCTTCAGAAAGAGAACCTCTCATAGAAGTTAGCCCTCACAGAAGTTCTCGTTACCACCTGTAGTGACCCCAACCAGGACTTTCTGCGCAGACAGAGCCTTACCTGGATCAGACCCGCCCACTGGCACACCAGGGTGTCTGCTTCATCTTGTTTCTCTGGTCCTCAAGCGTGGGCAACTCTCTGACCCTCTGAATCTCCAGTCACAGGGAGGAGGTCTAGGTCTGGGTCTCGGGCTATGAGCCTTTCCTCCAGCTCAGAGCTGGATGAGACTGGAAATGTTTCATAAACGTTTCTGATTGCTTTTAATAAAAGTGGTCCAGAGTTCATATATCTCAACTTTACCCCCTGATTGACAAACATGCCCTTCATGAGACTATGTGCTCTTCCAGAATTTTCACGAGGCATGCCAAGTACTAAGCTCACTCCAGTCTAGGCTTTAGTAAGTGCTTGGCTGCTGACCTGAGGCTTCAGGAAGGGAGGGTTACTGGCTGCTTGCCCAGCTTCACATACTGGGTCTTAGTGTTTGAAACAGTTTCCCGGTTGACTCTGGTTCTCTCCAGTTTATGAGCAAAGCTTTATGCATTCGGAAGTGGTGCGGTGACTGGATTTGGAAGACAAATCTCTTTCTTTTTTTTTCTCAGTCCTAGATTATAAAGAGCTGTTATAGTCTATAAAAGCCCAGCCCACCCAGTTGAGAATGAGCTGCCCAACCTGCAGCTCAGGTCTGCAGAGCTCAGACTGACGAAGGTTCAACAGGGATTTGCAATAAGAGGAGGATGTGACAGGGAACCCTCTTGCTAGAAGTGACCAGCTGATCAGAAGAGGCTGAGATTGGGAGATACTTGGGTCTCCCTGATATAAGGCAGGTCTTTTCATGACTATGGTATAAGAAACCAAACTCAGACCCTGGGAGGCCAAATAACTTTCCCAGGTGTGATTCAGCCCTTGCTTTATTATTGTCCTTTCTCTCCCTTTGGGTGCCAGTGGGTGGGAACCACAGACTGAAGTCCTTGCACGGCACAGGAACAAATTGCCCAAGAATTTACTGAAGAATTCCCCGCTCCCTCCAGAGGGGCCTACAGTGCCAGCTTGTTCTTCCCAAACCTTTGACTCGGGGTTCCTAGAAGGGAAGTAGGGGTGAAACCCACACAGGGCTAAGTGTGGAGGGAACAGTTTTCATGGGTACAGCTGCTATTCTCATTGTTACGATCTCAGGAAGCAAGCTGAGAAAGTGATGCCAAAAGGCATTTCCTTTGGTAGGAGGAGAGTGGGGTAAGAGGACGCCTCTTACTGGCCTTGCTTTGGTGCAGGGTCTCTTGGTGTCATGGGAACAGCCTAGGCATCAAGGGACAGGCCCGGCTGGGGGCTGGATTCACACGTAGACTGATTTTAAGCCCTGGATCACACTCATCAAGCACAGAGAAGCAGCCCATCTGGGCAGATAGAAGAGGCATTCGAAGGTCACCCAACCCTGCCAGGGCAAACTCTCTATGGCATCTCTGAGAGATGAAGGGCAGGGAGGGGTGCTGCCTTGTGTGGTAGGTGGTAGCTCTCCAGCTTCAAACCAACCAACCAACCAACCAAGGGGCACAGCCAAACACAGGAAACACCCCCTCTCCCAGTAGGTCGAAGGCTGGGCTCACCAGGGCCAATTAGAATGCCGAAATGAGACCGTCCCCAGCCCCCAGGGCTCCCTGCTCTCCTTCCCTACCCTCTCCTCTTCTCGCAGAACTTCAGACAGAGTAGAATGTCATCCAAAGCCACAGCCTTCTGGTTTTTGTTTTGTCTATTTTTTTTCTTTCCTGTCTCCCTGGGAACCTTTTCTAATGAGCCTTTTCTATACTGGCTGACAGTAAGGTGTGAAAGTGCTAGGTGGGGTGGCCCAACTCTCCTCGGGTTTACAGGGATGCCCTCCCAGACTCAACTATGATTAGGAGTCATTAAC
Source organism: Sorex palustris (assembly GCA_028565675.1). Classification (NCBI taxonomy): domain Eukaryota; kingdom Metazoa; phylum Chordata; class Mammalia; order Eulipotyphla; family Soricidae; genus Sorex; species Sorex palustris. The sequence goes on along the minus strand of JAOXYA010099823.1, from coordinate 1,851 downwards.
TTTGGGGTCCCTGGTCCTGTTCTTGCAAGCCTCCAGCCTGCAGCTCTGCCCAGGAAAGCCTCTGGGTCAGTGTGCAAGGCCAGGCTGCCCAGCGCTGCTGCCCATCACCCCCGCCAGGGTGGTTCCTCTGCTTTCATTTACCAGTTTTGCACCTCCTCTTTCTGACCCCCTTCCCCTTCCCACCCCTGCCTGCCCCAGCCTGCCTGACTGCTAGAAGGAAAATACCCAGGAGTTCACTGCCAGGTGGCCGGTGTTTTCATCTTGCCTGGTCCATTTAAAGTTGCTCAAATGTAAATATGTTCCTGAACTGCAAGGCAGTGTGATGTAAAGAGGGGGAAAGGCACTTTGGGCAGCTTTTGAGATTCTGGAAACCTGGTCTTTGTACCTCAGTTATCTGAGATAACTGACCAGGAAAGAGAGGCAGTTGGGGTAACTGTGCCAAGTGGGAAGGTCCTTATTGCTTGTTTTTCTCATCATAAAGTTCATATGTAATCTAAAAGTCATGCAATAGAAACTGTAGGAAAAGGGAAGGTTCCCCCCATAACCCATGTAGTAACCTCCACCTTTTTTCACTCCCTGACAAAAAAGGTCTTTGTTGAAAGTTTGGTGGATGTCATATGAGGCCCGCTCTGTGTATGCAGAAATCCTTCCTAAGCCACAGGGGGTTCTGAGACCTCCAAGAGGTCATTCTCGAAGGCACCACATGCAGTGTTGCCTGTGTACACAAACACAACTAGAATGAAGTTCCACTCATTAATTATGTGGGTAAGATAGTGACAAGGACAATAATAAAATAGAACATTGATGATAAACTGCCCTAAAAGCTATGTGAATGGGATAGTGCAAGACGATCCTTTCCCTTTACGTACTCGGGATGGTACAAAGAGGTAGGGCGAGGGTATGGCCGTTGCCTTGCATATGGTCAATTCTGGTGCTATCCTAGGCATCGCATACTGTACCCCCAGCACTACTAGGAGAGATGCCTGAGCATAGAGCCAGGAGTTAGCCCTGAGCATTGCCAGAAATGGCCATAAAACAAAGAAATGTTGTGTGACTATGGTCTCTCTCTCAAAACATGTCAGTCTATTAAATGTTCAAACTATGGTTCTCTGAAGGAGGATGAAAGTTGCAGGTAAGAGGGAACCTTCCTGTCTATGAAGGCTCCTATACAGAACAGAAACAAACACAATGCCAGAAAGTATGTGATGTCTCTGCTCAGAGCTGTGTTCTGTGCGACTGACATGCTCTTAGGTTTGTCTTGTTCCTTGTAACAATATAAGTAATAGTGATGGTGTCTCTCCAGGGAAGCATGAGTGCCAGCACCCTGTGCTGGAGTCAGACAGGCACCCTTTCCAGGGAAGCAGTGTGCCAGGGGCTGCAAGGCAGCACCCCCACTCCCTGCAGCCACTGTTATGGAGTGCATCTCCCTAAAGCCTTCCCCCAAAGCACTCACTGACGAAGACACCAGTCCAGGGGAAAGACCTGTTCTCCAGGAGCTCCTTCCCCATCTCCGGTGCGCAGCACCTTGGCCGCCCACGCAGGCCCAGGTTTCCTCCTCGAGGCCCTTCCTGGCTTTTGACTTACATAGCCTCCCTCTCCCTCCAACTTCTTTCCAATCAATAGTCTTTTGTTGAGTTTCTCCCTAATGCCTGTAAGATATTGTATTGTAGAGTGGATGGACAAGGAAGGAGGGAGGAAGGAAGGATGGGAGGGAGGGAAGGTGGGAGGTAGGGAGGGAGGGAGAGAGGGAGGGAGGGAGAGAAGGAAGGAGAGAGAAAGGAAGACTTCCCATTTATGGGATTTTCTGTATGGGGCTATTCTGCACTGTTGTTGGGGGGGGGGGGCAGGGGG
>JAOXYA010099818.1:0-10891 GCA_028565675.1 Sorex palustris | reverse complement strand
GAATGGAGACGTTACTGGCACCCGCTCGAGTAAATCGATGAATAACGGGGATTAAGTGATTAAGTGATTAAGTGAATTAATAAGGTCATATTTCCCCAAAATAGTTACTTATAGAAATTCATCATAATGGAAAAAGAAATTAGAAATAGATTCTACTCATATTTAGACTTGCTTCCTGATTTTTTTTTAAATTGGGTTGTACTGACGATGCTCAGGGGATTATTCCTGGCTCTGTACTCAGGAATCACCCCTGGCAGTTTTGGGGCCCCAAAGGGGATGCCAGGGATTGAACCCAGGTTGGCACTGTGCAAGGTAGTGCCATTTCTGCTGTATAATCTCTCTGGTTCCCTGATTGTTTTGGAAGGGTGAGTTTGTTTTTGGGTTATGCCTGACAGTGCTCAAGTGCTCAAGGTTTATTCCTGGCTCTGTACTCAGGGATCTCTCCTGTTGTGCTTGGGGGACCATATGGGATGCCTTATGGGGCCTATATGTGGTGTCAGGGATTGAACCAGGGCTGGCCACATACAAGGCAAATGATACAGGTGATACATACATATATGTAGAGAGACAGGACAGCTAGTAAGGCTGTCCTGTCTCTCTACACCCCACCACCAGTTTTATACTTATAATCCAACAGTAGAAACCATTGTGGTACGAAGGTTATTCTCATTACATTTATGTAACTTTTTCATCTTACAGAAGTGGAATCTCCCCTGGGACAATATACCCTGGAATTGCAAGACCATCGACCTGTATGTAATGGAACTTTTTCTGGAAAAGTGGCTTTACTGGATGAGAAAACAGCCACGGTGACTGCTCTCCAACTGGGACATACTAACCTTGTCTTTGTCCATAAAAGTATCCTTTTGCTCCAATTTTAGCTGTCAACCTATATTTTTCTGAGGATGCTAAACATATTCATTGGCAACATTTTGCTGCTGTTTTGGGGCCACATCCAGTGATACTCAGGGGTTACTCCTGGCTCTGCTCTCTGGAATTACTTCTGGTGATGCTTGGGGGACCATACGGGATGCCACAGATGGAACTCTAGTCAGCCGCGTGCAAGGCAAGCACCCTACCCACTGTACTAGCTCTCTGGCCCTGGCAAAATAATTTTTAAGAGTAATCATAGGGGCCGAAGCAATAGTGAGTAGGCCATTTGCCTTGTGTGCACTGACCTGGGTTTGGTCCCAGCATACCACATGATGCCCTGAGCACCACCAGCAGTAATTACTGAGTGCAGAGCCAGGAGTAACCCCTGAGCAAGTGTTACCCCAAAAGCTAAAAAAATAAACCCAAGAATGATCATAATACTACTGTTTTGATATTCTATAGATTTTGTTTAGTTTATTTTGGGGTCTCACATAGCTGTGCTCAGGGTTTACTCCTGACTGCTCAGGGATCAATTCTGGTGGAGATCAGTGGACCATATGCAGCACCAGGAATTAAACCCAGGCAAGCACCTTACCTGCTTTACTATCGCTCTGGCCCAGGTTTTTTGTTTTTTAACAGAACGATAACATAGTATAGTCATAATTTCTCAGAACAGAGTAGCTGGAACTTGGCAACTGTTATCTTCAGTACTTTAGTTGTAAATTTGATCACATTATAATTAGGAGACTGGGAAAAACCATTTGAAGGAACATGCGTGAATTTCCCATTTTCTATTTTCACATAATTGAAAAAAATTGAAAATAATTGAAAAAAGAGTGCTGTCTATTGTAATTTAAGCTATGTATTACTGATCAGCCTGAGCAATAGCACAGCAGGTAGGGCGTTTGTCTTGCACACTCCCGACCCGGGTTCGATTTCTCCGTCCCTCTTGGAGACGGAGTATCCCGCCTGCATGGCAGAGCCTGGCAAGCTCCCCATGGCATATTCGATATGCTAAAAACAGTAACAACAAGTCTCACGTTAGAGATGTTACTAGTGCCCACTTGAGCAAATCAATGAACAATGAGAGGACAGTGCTACAGTGCTATTAATGATATTGAATTGTTTTCATTTTTATTAGACCTTCTCTGTAAGTATTGAACACTAACTTTAATAGTCAATGAAAGTGAGACAATCTATAGTACAGTGAGTAAGGTGCTTGTCCTGCACACGACCGACCCAGTTCAATAACCAGCACTTCGTATGATCTCCCAGGCCCTGCCAGTATGTGATCCCCAAACACCGAGCCAAGAGTAATCCCTGAAAAAAAAAAAAAAAGTAATCCCTGAACACAGCCAGGTGTGAACCAGAAACAAACAATATAAAAAAAAATAGTTAATGAGAACAAAATGGAATGAAAATTTAAATTCTCAGAAAATTGAAACATCTGACCTCCATTTTTCTGTATGTTTTTTAAATATTTCCTATATTGAAATATGAAGTTGATGTGTTTTTTCGACAAATAATAATATTCTTACTATACTCTCAACATTGTCCTAAACACTAGGGACATAGGGTGTTGTTTTACTCATGGTAGTTAGGAAAGTCCTCTCTGATAAGACAATGTGGAAGCAATGAGCCATATAAGTTATCCAAGTGAAAGAGTACCAGGGAGAGGAAAGGAACACTGCAAAGGTCTTAAAACGGGAGTGTGTTTGCAGTGTTAAAGGACAAAAAAGACACCAAGGCTGAAGTGCAAAGAGTCTAGAGGGAGTAGTAGGAGAAGTCATCAAGTGGGGAGAGTAGTTTAGGAGGGTTTTAGGGACTTACGAGAACCTAGTGGTCTCATAAAAAATAGTCTGAGACTAATATCCAAGGCCAGGTAAAACAAAACAGGGACCTGGGGGATTGTTCAATGGTTGGAAGCTTGCCACAGTGTGTGGGGGCAAAGGGCGGTGAGGATAGAGAAGGGACCAGTATGACAATAATAGAAATGATCACTTGGACAACTGAGTGTTGAAACTAGGGAAAAGGATATACCTGATAACCTTTCAATATCTGTATTGCAAACCATAATGCCCAAAAGGAGAGAGAGAGAAAGAGAAGGAGAGCGAGCAGGCAAACAAAAGAGTGAGAGTGAGTGAGTGAGTGAGCGAGAGAGAGAGAAAGAGAGAGAGCGAGAGAAAAAGAGAGGCAGGCAGGAAAGAAACTGAAGACATTGGTGGTGGGAAATGGTAAAGGCATGGGTGTTGGAATATTATTGAAACCCAATCATGAACAACTTTGAAACCGTATATCTCACTGTGATTCAATTAAAAAAAAAAGAATCTATTGGGCTTGAAAGTAAGTTTTTATTGTAGAGTAGTGTAGATTGTTTTTATTATTTGTCAAACACATAGTAAGGAAAGTTACTGGCCCAGAGCTATTTGTTTTCTAGTTTTTGTTTTGTTTTGCTTTTTAGGCCACACCCAGTGTTACACAGGGTTTACTCCTGGTTATGTCTGAGCTTAGGGATCATTCCTGGTAGTGCTCAGAGGACCACACAGGGTCCTAGGAATTGAATCCTGCTGGGCCACCTATAAGGCAAGTGCCATTACCCACTCTACTACAACTTCAGCCCCAGTTTTCTAGTTTTTTAAGGTGACTAAGACATTTATCAACAAATATGATGATGCCTCCAAGTAAAACCTACAAAGAAGTTATGTGATATTAATTGAACCATAGTTCATAAGGTGTCAGGCACTTTCCTGAGTTTTCAAGGAAGACTTTACATTTTTTTCCATATTTTCTGTCAGTTTTGCTATTTGTGCCATAATAGGTATTATTAAACATTGCTCTTACCCGTTTTCTTTCATCATTTGTTTCATTAAATTTTGTTTATTATATGCCTTTCTTGAGGATATGGATGATAATAATTCATGTTTTTATCAGCCACGCGACATCTTATTATCTCATTCTTATTTTGGACAACCTTGACAGGTTACCGAATGTTACCTGCCCACATGGCAGAGTCTGGCAAACTCCCCGTGGCATACCCAATATGCCAAATACCAGTAACAATGATGGGTCTCATTCTCCTAACCCTGGAAGAGCCTCAAATGTGGCACTTTTTAAAAAATCTCAGGGCTAGGCCGAAGGAGACGTTCGTTACCCCTGAGGCAACTGACGAACAAGAGGATGGTCGTGATCTCGATATCACAATGAAGAGTCTTTGCCTCTCCCAAGGGTGTGCAATATTCTCCCATGTGCTAGGTTTGTGCCAGTCTTGTCTGACTGGCACAGACTATTTCCATTAATATTAGCGTAAGGTAAGGTGTGAATTGGGAGGCCAAGACTTACCTCCTTCCACACACACAGACACTAAACGTCCCCGGGCTGTTTCTTGAAGCCTGTGACCCCTCGCCCCGAGGCTCCCGCGAGCCCAGCCCGTCTGTGTGAGGTGCCTTCTGGACTCTGCCCGTCTGTTTGCTCACCGGCACCGATACCGCATTACCTAACCGGCTGCAGCCTTTCAGAAAGTCCCTGAATGAGGTTATGTGGGTCTCCTCCCGCATCCCCCCCACCTTCTTCGGTTTGTTTGTTCCTTGTCCACTCTAGGGCTTCTGTCTTTCCACACACAGCAGAATGAGGGGAGCGGGTGTAGCTCAGGAGTACAACTTTTGTTTTGCTTTGGGGTCACATCCAGCAATGCTCAAGGGTTACTCCTGGCTCTGCACTCAGGAATTACTCCCAGTAGTGCTTGGGGGGACCATATGGGATGCCGGGGATTGAACCCGGGTCAGCCATGTGCAAGGCCAATGCCCTACCCGCTGTGCTATTGCTTCAGCCCCCAACTGCATTTATTTTTCTTTTTGGGTCACACCCAGTGATGCACAGGGGTTACTCCTGGCTCTGCACTCAGGAGTTACACCTGGCGGTGCTCAGGGGGCCATATGGGATGCTGGGAATCGAACCCGGGTCATCCACATGAAAGGCAAACGCCCTACCCACTGTGCTACCTCTCCAGCCCCCCAACTGCATATATCTTTATGAAGTAATGATTTGCTTTGTTTTGTTTTATTTTGAGGGGTGGATGTGAGTGATGTTCTCGGTGACTGCCACATAACATTAGATTCTGGGATAAAGGAATCCCTAAAAACTTCCCCCCCTCCCCCATACCTGTGTGGCCAGATCCAGGGTCGCAGAATCAAGCCTAGTGTTCAAAGGCAGACTCTGGGTTTCCTGTCCTCCCCCTCCACCCGTTGCCCAGGGCACAGGAGGGAGGGCAACTACTGAGGTTCAGACATGCACTGGGGCTGTTTTGTGTCTCTTCCCCTCCTTACTGCCATGGACTGCAGACCACGTGACTATCCCAACCTGGGTTCGGACTCGTGACCTTGCACTTGCCAGCAAGCAAGTTAGCCACCAAGCCCTCTGCTTCTCTATTCTATGTGCTTAAAAAAAAAAGAAAAGAAAAGGAAAACCCTTTCAGCGGGCCAGAGCAGCACTACAGCAGGTAGGATGCTGCCTTGCACACGGCTGATCTGGGTTTGAGCCCCAGTATCCCATATGGTCCCCTGAACACTGCCAGGAGTAATCCCTGAGTGCGAATCAGAAGTAATCCCTGAGCATCACCGGGCATGGCCCAAAAACCAAAGGGGAAAAATGAAAAGTCCACAACCCACTTAGTAATGAATTAATATTTCATTTATATGGAATTTTCTGTTCCTGATCAGTTTTTTTAATCTATAGAGGTTTTTATTACAATCTTTTACTAATTAATGCAGACACTTAAGCAGTACTTATAATGTAAATTTAAAATAATGTAATATTTTAAAATACAAAACCAATATTCCCTTAAGATAAAATCCACTTCATACATATATAGGCCTATTGAAATCTTCTCTTTAAAGCTTTCTTAATTTCCTTCCTCCTTAATTTCCTGTAATTTACTAAATTTTACATTTGTAGAATTCACCTATTTCATGTAAACTCTAAAACAGAATCATTCATACTGTGTAAAAGTAATGTAAAAGTAATCATTACATTTCTATACCCTGAAAAATTTAGTTTTTAGGAAAAAATTACTTTATCATTGATTTACAATTTTGTGAAATTTCAGTAAATTAGCTCTATTCATCTCTGTGTGGTATCACCATCTTCACCCAAAAAAAAAGGGGGGGGGAGAGAAAGAGAGAGTGAGTGAGAGAGAGAGAGAAAGAGAGAGAGAGAGAGAGAGAGAGAGAGAGAGAGAGAGAGAGAGGAGATCTTTCCCTCTGTAAGATGAAAAAGAAACACAGTGGAACAATAAATGATCAAAGTTGCCAAAACAGGAGATTTTTGTCTATAGAACTGAGCTTCCATGGGGTCCTGGGGACACTGGTAGGGGACAAGGGCTCTCTGGAGGTGCAGGAAAGGTGGACGATGAGAAATGTGATTGACAGAACTGTAAATGCCAGCACCTGAATAAGACAGGAAGGAACCCCTCCGGGAAAATGACTCCTTTCCTGCAGGCAGTCGGAAGGTAAATCCTCTCCATCATTCCCTTCCTGAGCCCTCATGCAGGCCAGCTCTCCTCCGTGTCCCCATTCAACATGTCCTTGCACGGCCTGACAGATCAGTCACATTGCCTCAATTTATCTTTGCTTGCTTGTTTTTGGGGACACACCCAGCAGTGCTCAGAGCCTACTGCTAGCGTGTGGCTTGCAGGTCGCTCCCGTTGATGCTCAGGGGACCCTAAGGTGCCCGGGACAGAAGCCGGCTCCTGTGTGCAGGCTCAGCCTGTGTTCAGCCCTTCCACCCAGCTCCCTCGTCCCTCCCTTCCTTTGAGCTCTTTGATCATCCGTGAGTGAATTCATTTCCTTCCTGCAGTCCTACAGGCACTGCCAATTCCACGGGAAAGCAGAAGGGCGGACGCTGGTTCTGCCTCCACTTTACCTCTCTCCCTCCCTTTCTGGGGCTGTGCTGGTGGTGTTGCAAGGATTGGGGGGCACACTCGCCTGCCTGCGGAGCTCCACAAGGCTTGCACACCAGATAGCAGCTTCACACACTCAGCCCTGAGGTCTGCATTCCTTTAGCTGTGGTGCCTGCCCACCTGCCAACCAACTGACGAGTGCTGGGGGTGGCACTCCATGTGGCACTCAACAGGGGTGGTCGTGGTGCTCACACACGGGCTTGACAGAGGTCACACTTCCTGATGCACACTTGCACATCTGTTTCATTGTGCTACTCACAGGGATCCATAGCCCCCCCCCCACACACACACCCCTTTCTCTGGTCATCCCCTTTCTCTGGTCATTGGGCCACTCCCAGCTATGCTCAGGGCTAATTCCCAGCTCTATCATCCAGGGTAATTTTTTTTGGGGGGGGGGACAATTTTAGGTCACACCCAACGATGCTCAGGGGTTACTCGTCACTCTGCACTCATGAGTTACTCCTGCTTGGGGGACCGTATGGGATGCTGGGAATCGAACCCAGGTCGGCCGCATACAAGGCAAACACCCTACCCACTGTGCTATCGCCCCAGTCCCCTCAAGGGTCATTCTTGGCAGTGCTTGGGGGACCATATGGAGCGCTGGGATTGAATTCAGCTCAGCCATGTGCCAGACTTTATCTGTTAGACATATCTCTCTGGTCCCTAAATCCCTTTTAAAAACTTACACATACCTGGCTGCAACACAGCTGGAAAGTGCTTGGGGCACCAGAGATCCCAGACAGCAGTGCTACCAGGACAGCGTGTGGCATATTTAGGATGCCAGGGATTTGAACTTATGACCTTGTGCTTGCTAGGCAAGCCAGGCTAAGTCACTGTACTATTCCTCCAGGCTTGACACTATCACCGTCCCTGTTTAATCAGAGCAGAGATGACAACAATAAAACACCACGAATGAAGAGGTGGGGTGTACAAAGTCCTACAGGAAGTCACATAGTCTGGGGACTGAAGCTGGGTCAGGGGACAGACAAGGACATGAAAATCACTGCTAGCTAGCTAGCTCCCACCCCTGCCATCCATGAATGGGAATGGCTTGTACTGAGCTCTCACCAGTGTGTGTTGTGTGTGGGGGGAGGGGGCTTCCCTGGTGGTGCTCCTTAAGTGGTTCTAGGGATGCTCCCTCTTCCCTCTTCCTCCTCCCCACCCCAACCCCCTTTTCCCTCACCCCTCTTCCCTTTTTGCCAAACCTCACCAAGCCCAGAGGTTACTCCTGGCTCTGCACTCAGGAATTACTCCTGGTAGGGATGGGATACTGAAGCTATCCTGTGTCCTTTTCTATCTTTTTTATTGGGGAGGAGGTTGGGCCACACGCCCTCAGGGCTTCCTGGCTCTGAACTCCAGAGATTAGCCCTGGAGGTACTCAGCCCAGCCAGCACCCTTCTCTGCCCGCATCTGCATTCCCAGGAATGCTTTCCTCTCCTTGGAAGCACTGGGGAAGAGCCTTCACAATCCTCCAGGGCACCACGCCCTGCCTGGTCGCAGCACGCAGACTTTCAGCATAACTAAGGCACTGGCCACTTTACCAGAAGTGAACAAAGCCACCCAATGGCCTAGTGGGCAGATGGCAATCTGGATGTTGTCATTCTCAAGAGAGCAGCCCAGGCCAAATCTTTGAGATTTTTGAGCCTGGGGGTGGTCTCAAGGGCCATTGCTGTTATTCTGGCACCTGTACCCCCATGCACCTGGGTCTCTAGAGGGGCCTCCTAGGTGGGCCATGACCCGGTGACCTGGAAGTACTTCCTGTTGCTGTCCAATCCTTCTAAGCTTCCTCCTTAGATTTTTTTTCTCCCTTATGAGACAAGTATTTTTTTTTTGTTTGTTTTTTGGGTCACACCTGGCTTTGCACAGGGGTTACTCCTGACTCATACACTCAGGAATTACTCCTGGCGGTGCTCAAGGGACCATATGGGATGCTGGGAATCGAACACGGGTCGGCCACGTGCAAGGCAAACACTCTACCTGCTGTGCTATCGCTCCAGCCCCTAGACAAGTATCTTTTTTTTTGGGGGGGGGGTCACACCTGGCAATGTCCAGGAGTTACTCCTGGCTTTGCACTCAGGAATTACTCCTGGCCTTTGCTTGGAGGACCATATGGGATGCTGGGAATCAAATCTGGGTTGGCCGCATGCAAAACAAACACCCTAAACGCTGTACTATTGCTCCAGCATTGAGACAAGTATATTAGGAATTCACTGATGAGCCCAACAAAGATGATCTAGAAGACCCTCAAGGGCTTCCACCTTGCCCACCAGGGCCACAGCCTTCACGTCTTTCTTCTCCTTCTTTTTTTTGGCGGGGTGGGGGTGGGTGTAGGTTTGGGGCCACACCTGGTGGTGCTCAGGGATCACTCCTGGCTAGGCTTGGGCTCAGGGGACTCTATGGGGTGCCGGGGATTGAACCCGGGTTGGCTGAGTGCAAGGCAAGCGCCCTCCCTGCTGTACTATTGCTCCTGTCCCACAGCAGCTTTACTGAGCTAGAATTGGCAGGAACATGGTGTGAGTTTAAGATCATATGTTGGTTTGATGCACACCTCATGCATATATACATTTTAATTTTTTTCTGAAAAATATAGCTGCACCCTGACTTTATGGCAGTTTCCAAGAGCTATTTTCATTAGGCTCCAAGGATCGTCTTGCTGTTGTTTTGGGATTTGGGACCACATTGTGTAGTGCTCAGGGTTGACTCCCTGACTCTGTGCTCTGGAATCACCATGTGTGGTGCTGGGGCTTGAATTTACATCATCTGCATGTAAAGTAAGTGCCTTACTTGCTCTGCTACTTTGCTGCTCCAAAGGATCGATTTTAGGGGCTGGAGCGATAGCACAGCAGGTAGGGCGTTTGCCTTGCAGGCGGCCAACCCAGGTTCAATTCCCAACATCCCATATGGTCCCCTAAGCACCTCCAGGGGTGATTCCTGAGTGCAGAGCCAAGAGTAACCCCTGTGCATCTCTGGGTGGGACCCAAAAAGCAAAAAAAAAAAAAAAAAGCTGGACTTTCTGGCCATCAAGCTCCCACATTGGGGCTAGAAGGTCCCTTTGGCCTCGGGTTCTCCTCTACATAGTCTCCAGCATGTTGGGGCAGATAGCACAGGGGCTGGGAGTGGGCAGTCTGGCTTAGTCGCAGACACTACCTACAGGCCACAGAGCACTGCCTGATGTAGCCCAAGCAGTCCCCAAACTCTTCTGGGGGCATCCTGGTGACCCCAGACACCTGAAGGCCCAAGCACCACCACATCCTCAGACCCTGTCATTCAGCCAGTTGGCCGAGTATCTCTGGAGTGGCCTTCAGGCTCCCTGAGCATGGCTTGGGAATTTCACCCCAAAAGATGAGTGCAATTGTGGGGAATGGCTTGGGGTCCGCTGCCCTGTGAGTGAACACACGTAGGAGTTAGAAACTGCCGCCACTCACTGTGGGCAGCAACATCAAGTCTGTCTTATCTCCTCTGTCCACCGCATTTCCCCTTTCTAAGGCAGTTCTGCATTCAGGCGTTTGAAATGCACATACAGTTTAACGGTCTGTGCCTCTGCAACTTTTGTGTCATGTTGAGAAATCTCTGTCCCAGGGGGCAGGACGATGACTCCGAGGTCTGGAGCACATGCTCTGCATGTAGGTGCCCCTGCTTCAAACCCCAGACGTCACCGGGTGTCACCCAAAGAGTCAAAACACCAAATGAAAAAGGAAATCCTTCACTTCAATGTTCTAACTGGATCTGTTAAACTTTATCTTACCATTTCTTTTTCACATTGAGTTTGGATGCATCATCTGTGGAATATAAAGTAACAAAATAGGAGATTAACACTCAAGAATAGTCGAGATAAGTACCAGGAGGTTCACTCCATGGCTTGAAGGTCAGCCGCACATGCTAGGGCAAAAGGCAGCTCAGATAGAGAAGAGATCACCCAAGTAAAGGGTGTTGGGAGGATCCTCCCAGGATGGGAGATGCATGCTGAAAATAGACTATAGAACGAACGTGACTGCCACTCAATGCCTCTTTTGCAAACCACAGCACCCAAAAGGAGAGAGAGAACAAAAGGGAATGCCCTGCCAC
>JAOXYA010099788.1:0-10892 GCA_028565675.1 Sorex palustris | reverse complement strand
GAGAGAGAGAGCAAAAGGGAATGTGCCTGACACAGAGGCAGGGAAGAGGGGGGAATGGGGTGGGGGTGGCAGGAGGGGTACTGGGAACATTGGTGGTGGAAAACGGGCACCGGTGGAGGAATGGGTACTTGACCATTGTATGACTGAAGCGTAATCACGAAAGTGTGTAAGTCTGTAACTGTATCTCATTTTGTTTCTTTAAAAAATTAGAAAGAAAGAAAGAAAGAAAGAAAGAAAGAAAGAAAGAAAGAAAGAAAGAAAGAAAGAAAATGTGCCATTCTAGGAGGTATGCTAAAGGGTGAAAGAGAACTTCAGGATGTTGGTAGAGGGACATTAACACTGGTTGTGGAATCAGTGTTGGAATATTGAAAATAGAACACAACTATCAACTATGAATGCAACTATGAATATCATATTGCCATGATATTTTCTAAAATTTGATGTAAAAATTAATTTTAAAAATGTTGAAAGAAGAAACTAATGTTTAGTAAACCAAATCAGAAATGAAATGGGAGATGTCACAACAGACACCACAGAATACATGGGATCACCAAGGGACTGGAGTGACAGAACAAAGGGTAGGCACTTGCCTTGCATGTGGGTGACTCATTTTCAGTCCCAAGCATCCCATATGGCACTCCAAGCATCACCAGGAGTAATTCCTGAGTACAGAGCCAGGAGTAAGCCCTGAACATCATCAGGTGTAGCCCCAAAACAACAACAACAAAAAAATTCAAAAGATCATCAGGGATGACTGCAAAAATATTTGCCACAAAATGGGAGAACCTAGAAAAAATGGATACATTTTTGGAATTTTACAACTTCCCAAGTTCAAATCAAGAGAAAACAAAACAGCTTAAAAGGTTAACTACAATTAATGAAATCACAACAGCAATCAAGTCTTAGCAATAATAAAAGTGATAGCCCAGATGGTTTACTAGTGAGCTTTTTCAAACTTTTAAAGACCTACTCTCAATCCTTTTCAGGCACTTTCAGAAAGTTAAAGAAACAGAAACCCTCCAATCAGTTATGAGGCAAACATTATCCTACTACCAAAAGAAGAGACATTACAAAAAAAAAAAAGGAAAACTTTAGACCCCCATATCCCCATATCCCTGATGAACATAGATGCAAAAATCCTCGACAAAATATTAGCAAACAGAATCTAACAACTCATCAAAAGATCATACGCCATGACCAAGTAAGTTTCATCCTGGGGATGCATGGATGGTCTGATATACATAATATACCAAATCAATTCAAGGGAAAACAAAAATCATATAGTATCAACAGATACAAGAAAGGATTCAACAAGTTCTAATACCCATTCTTGATTAAAATGCTTTAAAATAAAATGCTAAAAAAGGGGGATGTTAAAGAAATTTCCTCAAAATAGTTAAAAGAATTTACCATTAGTCCATAAAAAACATCATAGTCAATGGTGAAAAACTGAAAGTCTTCCCTCTAAAACTTACTACAAAACAAGGTTGCCAAGTCTAGCCATTACTATATAATACAGGATTGAAAGTCTTCACCATAGTAATTAGGCAAGAAGGATATAATGAGGGTATCCAAATTGAAAAAAAGTCAAATTCTCATAATATGTAAAATAAACAGCATACAGTGAGAATCTGATGGCATATAATACTATATTTAGGAAATCCTAAAGTCTACATAAAAACAGCTACTAGGAGAGATGGAGCAATAGTACAGAGAGTTTTAATTTATCACTTATCAAGTATATAAAACTAGAAGGAAATAATGAAGATAAGAATTAATTTTTCAAGTACCTTCATGAATTTAATAGTATAATCTATTAGTGAAAGAAGGAGGAAGTGTGCTTATTTGAGGTTCTTATAATAGAACAAGAACAAGGTAAGGTTCAAAAAAATCATTGTATTTTTAAATCATTATATAAGAACACATTGTTTTTAACTATTCCATTTAATCTCTCTGAAACCTTTTGTTGCAAAACATCTAGTTTTGAAGAGTAGGCATTTAAATGTGAGAACATCTCCAAAGATGAAAGTTATTAAAGAAACAGAGATGATTGGTCTCAAAATATTTGGAATTCTTCATAACCTGATCTCCACTTACCCAGTGGCACATTTCTTGTATTTATTGTCAGAGAAACCACAATTGCCAAATCTGTCACCTTTAGAATTCACATCAGTGAAACAATCTCTTGGGGCTGCCTTGGCTTCTGCAACATTAAAAATTAAAAATATATATGTCAACTTCATTTAGAAATAAAAATATTCCCTATAACAGTCCTGAATGAATTGCT
This sequence comes from Sorex palustris, assembly GCA_028565675.1. Taxonomy (NCBI): domain Eukaryota; kingdom Metazoa; phylum Chordata; class Mammalia; order Eulipotyphla; family Soricidae; genus Sorex; species Sorex palustris. Next base: position 8,605 of record JAOXYA010099788.1, on the reverse strand, counting down.
TCAATCACTCTAAAGGAATTTCAGGCATTGCAAATGAACATTTTTGTTCTACACTGTTTCACATATCCTTAACAACAAAACATAAAAAAAAATGTACTTAAAATTATATTGTACATAAAAGTTATCTTGAATTCAAATAGTCAAGTTCTGAAAGAAATTTTACTAGACAAAAAGAAATTATAAATAAATCAAGAAACATGTAGAGTATCAAGGCATTTTCAGTGCATTTATCCTCACTGCTCTCAGAGATTATCGTCTGCTCTCTGGGTATTTCAATGGGAAGAGTTGATAAATCAAGATCAGCTATTATTTTTTGTTCTATTATTAACCTTTGATGGATGTTTAATCTGTTAACTCAACAGATTGGCAAGCAGCTATATTAGCTAACAAAATATGAATTTATACTTGTTTTCTTATATTTTATATATGTATCACTTAATGGCCTGTCTTTTCACTGAATGATGAAAGAAATATTTGATTTGTAAATTTTCAAGTAAAATGTCATTACTTTCTAAATCACCAAAAATTTATTCCATATTCCAAAATACATTTTCATATTACAAAATTCCATATTCCAAAATAAATCAAATGTCCAATGCTAGACAATAAAATATGATGCAACTACAAGGAAAGATGAAGGACTGGATAATTAGTACAACAGGTAAGGTGCAGGCAGCCAACCAGAGTGCTCTCTCTGGCATCCATATGGTCCCCCAGTCATACCAGGAAAGCCCAGAGTAAGCTCTCACCATCATTGGGTGTACACCGCCCACCACCTACACCCGCCCACACAGACACAACACACAAAAAGATAAAATCTGGCAGTTTGCAGCAGCCTGGATGGGAGTGAAGGGCCACATGTTATATGAAATGAGTCAGTATTCGATATGCCAAACACAGTAACAACAAGTCTCATGATGGAGACGTTACTGGGCCCGCTCGAGCAAATTGATGAACAACGGGAGGACCGTGATGTACAACAGGAAGAAATCAGACTCCTAAACATATACGCACCTAATGAGGGACCAGATAAATCCTTAAAACAACTGCTAACAAATTTTCAGGAAGACATCACCAGCAATACAATAGTAGTTGGAGACTTCAACACCACCTTATCACCTCTAGATAGATCAACGAGAATAAAACTCACCAAGGAAACACTGGCTTTGAAGGAAGAAATAGAAGAGAAAGGACTAATAGATCTTTATAGGGCTCTACACCCCCAAAAGAATGAATACACATTTTTCCCCAGTACACAAAGAACATTTTCCAAAAGAGACCATGTGCTGGGTCACAGAACACATCTCAATAGAATCAGGAAAATAGAAATTGTATCAACTATCTTTTCAGACCAGGATTCACTGAAGACAGAAGTTATTCATTCACACATAGATGCAGAAAACCAAATCAAACACCTGGAAACTAAACAACTCAATGTTGAACAACGAATGGCTCAGGAAGGAAATCAAGGAAGAAATCAAATGATACTTGGAAACAAACGAGAACGAAGACACGAGCTACCAGAATCTATGAGATGCAGCTAACGCCATGTTAAGGGGAAAATTTATAGCACTGCACAAATTTCTCAGGAAAAAGGAAAGGGCCCACTTAAATGATTTGACTTCATATCTCAAGATGTTAGAAAAGGACCAACAAAAACAGCCCAAACCAGGCAGAAGGAAAGAAACAACAAAACTTAGAACAGAAATTAATGACATGGAAATGCAAAAAACAATCCAAAAGATTAGTGAAACCAAGAGCTGGTTCTTTGAGAAAATAAACAAGATGGATAAATCACTGGCAAGACTCACAAGTAATAAGAAAGAGAGAGTCCAAATAAACAGAATCAGAAACAGAAAGGGAGACATCACAATAGAACCCACAGAAATTCAAAGAATAATCAGAAATTACTTTGAAAAGTTTTATGCTGTGCAACTAGACAACCTTGAAGACATGGATAAATTCCTGGACTCCTATAATCTCCCAAAGCTGACCCAAGAAAGACTTGGAATATCTGAACAGACCTATCACTATCAAGGAAATTTAAAGAGTAATCAAAAGTCTCCCGAAAAACAAAAACCCTGGCCAAGATGAATTCACTAGTGAATTCTTCCAAACCTTCAAAGAGGACATACTCCCAATCCTACTAAGGCTTTTTCAAGAAATTGAAAAAACAGAAACACTTCCAAACAGTTTCTATGAGGCAAATAACACCTTCATACCAAAAGCAGAGACACCATACAAAAAAAGAGAAATACAGACCATTATCTCTGATGAATACAGAGGCAAAGATCCTCAACAAAATACTAGCAAACAGAATCCAATGGCTCATCAAAAAGAACATACACCATGACCAAATAGGATTCATCCCAGGTATGCAAGGATGGCTTAACATTCGCAAACCAATCAATGTAATACATCATATCAATAAAAGAAAAGATAAAAACATATGATCATATCCGTATATGCAGAGAAGGCATTTGACAAGATCCAGCACCCATTTATGATAAAAAAAAACTCTCAGAAAAATGGGAGTTGAAGGAACTTTCCTCAATATAGTCAAAGCCATCTACCACAAGCTCGCAGCAAGCATTATTCTCAATGAGGAAAAGCTGAGAGCCTTCCCTCAAATATTGGGTACAATACAAGTCTGTCCACTCTCACCAATTATATTCAATATAGTACTGGAAGTATTTGCCATAGAATGTAGGAAGAAAAGGATATCAAAGGCATCCAAATAGGAAAGGAAGAACTCAAGCTATCACTATTTGCAGATGACATGATACTATACTTAGAGAACCCTAAAGGATCTACAGAAAGGCTCCTCGAAATAATAGGATTGTATAGCAGAGTGACAGCTTACAAAATCAATACCCAAAAGTCCATGGCCTTCCTATATACAAATAATGGGGAAAAAAGAGATATTTAAAAACAATCCCGTTCACAATAGTTCCCCCAGAAAATTAAAAGTACCTTAGAATTAGTTTAACCAAAGAGGTAAAGGACCTATACAAAAACCCCTACAAAACACTTCTTCAATAAATAAAAAAGAACACTAGGAAATGGAGGCACATCCTCTGCTCATGAACTGGGAGGATTAACATTGTCAAAATGGTAATATTCCCCAAAGCATTATATAGATTCAATGCAGTCCCTATAAGGATATCTATGACATTTTTCAAAGAAATAGACAAAACACTCCTGAAATTAATATTGAGTAATAATAATAATCCCCTACGAATAACCAAAGAAATTTTTAGGAAAAAGGAAGATAGGTGGCATCACCTTCCCCAATATAAAACTATACTACAAAGTGGTAGTAATTAAAACAGCATGGTACAGGAACAGAAAAAGACCCTCAGACCAATGGAACAGAGATGAATATTCTAACACAGCCTCTCAAACATAGGATCACTTTATCTTTGACAAAGGATCAAGAAATGTGGAGTGGAGCAAGGAAAGCTTCTTCAACAAGTGGTGCAGGGAAAACTGGACAGCTACATGCAAAAGAATGAACTCAGACCTCTGTCTAATGCCAAGCACAAAAGTCAGATCAAAATGGGTTACAAACCTCAATATTAAACCTGAATTCATAAGGTACAAGGAGGAATATGTAGGCAGAACCTTCCATGATATTGAAGCTAAAACCATCTTCAAGGATGAAACACCACTGACCAAGCAAATGGAAACAAATATAAACAAATGGGACTACATTAAACTAAGAAGCTTCTGCACCTCAAAAGAAATAGCTACTGAATACAGAAAGAGCCCACGGAATGGGAAAAATATTTAACCAATACTCATCTGATAGGGGCTTAATATTCAGGATTTACAAGACACTGGTAGAAATTTACAAGAAAAAAATCCTCTAAACCTATCAAAAAATGTGGAGAAGAAATGAACAGAAACTTCCTCAAAAAAGTAATTCAGAGGCCAAAAGGCACATGAAAAAATGCTCTATGTCTCTAATCATCAGGGACATGCAAATCAAAACAACAATGAGATATCATCTTACACCACAAAATCTGGCACACATCAATAAGAAAAAGAACAACCAGTGCTGGTGTGGATGCCAGGAGAAAGGGACTCTTATTCACTGTTGGTGGGAATGCTGACTGGTCCAGCCATTTTGGAAAAAAAATATGGACATTTCTTCAAAACCTAGAAATTGAATTCACGTTTGACCCAGCAATACCAATGGAATATTATGCAGCTGTTAGAAAAGATGAAATAATAAAATTTGCATATATGTGGATGGACATGTAGTGTCATGGTAAAGTAAATGAGTTAGAAAGAAAGGGACAGACATAGAATGACTGCACTCATTTGCAGAATATAAAGTAGCATAATATGAGACTAACACTTAAGGACAGTAGAGATAAGGGCCAGGAGGATCACTCCATAGTTTGGAAGCTGGCCTTATATTCAGGGGAAAAGGCAGTTTGGATGGAGAAGGACTGACTAAGTAAATGATGACTGGAGGGATCTCCAGGGTGTGAAATGTGTGCTGAAAGTAGACTAAGGACCAAACATGATGTCCTCTTAGTAACTGTATTGCAAACCATAATACCCAACATTAGAGAGAGAGTAAGAAGGATTGTACCTACTACAGAGGCAGGGAGTGGGATAAGGTAGGGGTGGAGGGTGAGAACTAGGAATAATGGTGGTAGAAAATGTGCACTGGTGCAGGGACGGTGCTCGAGAATTTTATGACAGAAACATAATCATGCAAGTTTGTAAATGTATCTCACAGTGATCCAATAAAACTTACTTTAAACAAAAGAAAAGCAGAACAAATTTTTAAGATTTCACAATGGTAGATCTCAAATCTATCAAGAATTATATTTACATAGAATATCTAATTAAAACATCAATATTGAGAAAGTTAAATATTCCAATAAAAAAACTCTAGATAAAACAAAACAAACCCAAATTTGCTGTTTATTATTTGTCTCGCATTATTTTGGTCACCAACAGCTACTATTATTATTTTCAATACATTTCACTAATAAAAAGTCAAAATATACTGACTAATGTAATGAACCTCTGTGTGGCCAAAATCCAGTATTAGTAAGATTTGACACTAGGGCACGGGAGTGAAGGGTCAGGGCATAGAAATATGCACTTTCTCTCTGAGGACGCTATTTGCCCACTCTTCAGCAGATGTTCAGAGGACCCATGTTGAGAAAGGAGAGCACTGGGGGGCCTGGGATGGGGGTTGGGGAGCTTCCCTCAGGCCGAGATAGAGTGGGTACAGCCTCCATTGGGGTGTCACTGTTCTCTGAGCTGTGGGAGTGGAGGCCAGTGCTCCAAGGAGGGTTTGGATTTCTCTTAAGGTCCAGTGTAGCTGGATTGCTGGGGAGTAGCTACAACAGTTCTTAAGCCTACTCACAAGCCTACCCACACAAGCTTTGCCTACTGAAGGCCTGGGTTTGATCCCTAGACCACCCTGAGCAATATACAGTCACCCATTTCCTACTTCTTGGTGTATCATAGGGCTAAAACAGTCATCTCTTCCGGGATGTGTTTTGCTTAATGTTCACACACAACAGTGCTCAGTTGCTTCTCCAGGCAGGGTGCTCAGGGATTTCTCCTGGGATGCTCAGGGTGGTCTAGGGATCAAATCCAGGCCTTCAGTAGGCAAAGCTTGTACTCATCCTTGGAGCTATGCTGGCCTCATGTTTGTTTTAGGGACCACCTAAGGCCACCTAGCTGGAATGACTACCAACTTCAGCAGTTGGGGGATAAATAGGGGAGAGAAGGAAAGCACTGAATTAGCAGACCCAGAAAAGGCAGTCAATCCAGAGCCAGAAAGTCCCTCATTGCCCTGAGGTCCACCAAATGGAATAGGTCGGTTGACAGTTGGGATTTGAGGTGTAAAAGGGGCTCGGAGATGTAGGGCCTTACTCACTCTCTGAGGAGAAGACCCTGGTCGATTGATCGATCAGTGTCTGGACTCTGTGCTTTGCACAAAATAAAGCTCTATTGAACTTTCACATTTGTGCTGCACTCGTTCCTTAGATCACAGACCCTAACAATTTGAATGTCCACATACTGCTTCTTTTGAAAACCATCAGCAATGAGAATACTGAGCTAGCACTCTTTCCAAATAGCCATCTCTTGGGTGCCCAAAGAGAGGGAGACAGGGCTAATATTTCAGATTCAGAAGTCTGCAAAGCTCCTATCAGTAAGTGTTATTTATAAGGTTTCACTCTTCAACAGAGGTTAAAGTGAAAATGTTGAAATACATATTGAGAGGGCAGAAATGTAGTACAGGGGTTAAGGTTAGGAATCTCTGACATGATTTCTGGGATTGAGAAAGTAGTGCACTGAACTTTGTCAAGGCGGGAAGGGTCAGGGCATAGAATCATGCACTTTCTCTCTGAGGACACTACATTCCCACTCTTTGTCTTGCCATTCAGAGTCATATTGGGGAAGGGGGAGTGCTGGGGCTCCTGGGGTGGGGGTGGGGAGCTTCCCTCAGGCCCAACTGCTGCATGAGCAGGATTGGCTGCAGTCTCCATTGTGATGTCACAGTTGTCTGGGCTGTAGGACATGGAAACCAGAGGTCCCAGGGGGTTTGGAATTCTCACTGGCCAATGGGGTTGCAGACTCTGGGCCACACCCATGAGCCCCCTCTATAAATGCGCGGCCTCAGCCTCTTGTGGCATCTTCTCTCAGTACCGCCGTCCATGAGGAGAAATCCTCATGGACAATCGGAATATTGAGAAGAGACCCCGACCCCCATCCCTGATGGAGACCCGTGATAATAAAGAGAATAAATTACAGCTGGTTAAAGCTAGGGAAATGGTAAGAAAAAAGTGCTGGGACCTGGTTCCTGGGTCTAGCCCAAGACCCTGTGATGACCCGTCAGTGGTGTGTGTGTGGCCACTGGCTGATGAGCCCCTGGGCTCTTTTCACACTCACCCAAGCCTTCAGCCAGTCTCACTCAGCAGCTGCTGCCCTCCTGGGACTTCTGGAGACTCTGGTCCAGTAACCCTTAGGGCTTCCCTCCTCGGGACAAACACCATGCTTCTGCCCACTGGGTCCCTTCCATGGAGACGAGTACATGAGAACTTTTGTCAGTGGGATGTGAATAAGCATGCTCAAGTAGGCTTTTCTGTGCTTTTCCGCAGTCCAACAAGTTTGAAGTCAAACATAATTTGATCTCTGGTAAAAGGCAGTGGGAGAAAAACAACAATTTGGGAGACAGTGGCCAGAACACCGCCACCTCCCAGGCCTTCCAACTGCCGACTGAGGTGAGTCCGGCCCTGCATGACATCCCAAGTAGATAGGTGCTCAAGGGGTGCTGCGGGGATGTTTATGAATATGGAAGGAGTAGGGCATCCGCAAAAACTCTGGTCCTGCTTCCCCTCATGCTCAGGCTCTGCATGGGGCGCACTGCCTCAGCCCTGGGCACAACTGTTTCACTTGAATAGGCAAGTTTGACCTTTGAGATTGAGTTAGGACATGGGGAGAATAAGTGTTCCTCAGGTAATAGCATGCTGGCTGGCCTCAGGAAACAAGGGTCCTTGTGTCTCTTCTCTACCACAAGCCATGGTCAAATCAGATCAACGCCTTTCAGAATGATCATTTAGCTGTAGCCCCCTTTATTTAAGGGAGCCCTTTCATCAGAAGTCTAGTTCTAGATCTTACAATGGAGAAGGTTAAGTGGATGGATGGAGCCCTACTGGCGTCCACCCCATCCTCATGGGCCTGATTAAAGGGACTCACGGCGAAAAAAAAGCCTTGCAATGGGACCGGGTAACCCTGAGGGCAGGGACATGTGTGGCACTGCTCATGGGTCTCTTTGGAATGGCCCCTTTGTTCTCACTTGCAACATTCCAAGGGGACCTGCCAACCCTGGACACCTGGTCTCTGTTTGACTCCCTCTTTTTCCTGGTCCTTGTCCACTCTGCTCTCTTTGCTCCCTTTAGATTAAGGACTGGGGTGAAGTGTGACCTTTACTGCTGCAATGGAGAATACTGTCTCATGGGAAAAGTGGCAGGGCAGGTGCCATGTCCTCTGCCAGATCTGCATGAGCTGCTGCTGGCTACATTTCCACTATGGGGGTGTCTCTTGTTCCCCCCTTGGCCCGTTCTTTATCTTTTCTCTACTGTTTGATTGACTGGGATTTTTTGAATATTTTTTCCCTCTCCCCCCTCATCAGAAAGCAGGGAACAGGAAAGATGGCACAGAGCCCTACTTGGATGATGGGGGTAGAGGTGGGCAGGAGGCCTTCAGGTAAGGGGCTGGGGAGACGCTGACTGACCGACCCACTTGCGTCTTCCAGAGTGGAGAACACGTAGAAGACCCAGCAGTAGAAAAGGTGGAACGTCTACAGAAAGTATTAGCGGAGATAACACAAAAGGTAACCCCTACTCTAGCTGGGGTGCGACTTCTGCCTGAAAGGGGGAGGTGTTGCTAGGAACCAGGGCGAGAGAACCAAGGCAGTTCCCACCTAGGGAAAGGGGGAAGGGTGATGCGAAGATCTCTATGTCATTTAGTGCCTGGCCTAGAAATCACAATCAAAGCTAAGGTATGTAGAAAGAAAGAGTCCAAACAATTGGGGGGGGGGGCGTGCAACACCACCTCTGCCCATTGG
>JAOXYA010099768.1:0-10892 GCA_028565675.1 Sorex palustris | reverse complement strand
ACAACAAAGTCTCCAATGGAGACGTTACTGGGCCCGCTCGAGCAAATCGACGAACAACGGGAGGGCCTTTACCTATATACACAGTCTCTTCCGTGAATACAAAAGTGACTGTGTTTACGTGTACTTGCTCTCTTTTGTTTTGCTTCTCCATCCTATTCCCTCCCCTCATGTTTCATTTGACTTTATCCCTATCAAAATAATTCATTTCTAGGCTGGGGAAATGGTTCTGAGTTCAATAGAGCATGTTCTGAGTTCAATTCCCGGCATGATCTTGCCTTCCAACTTCGCTGAGAATATATAAAAAATATTAATTGATGTTCATAACTTAATACCTCTAAGATTTTGTTCTATCATAGTCAATCATAGAAAAATAATTCATATATCCATAACAAGAGATTATACCTTTCTCTACCTCATTTCTCCCATTCCTCAAAACTCATGAATATCCTCCTGACTGGTAACAGATACTTTTTTTTTTATTGAATCACAATGATAAACACATTTACAAAGTAGTTCATGACTGGATTTCAGTCAGATAATGTTTCAACACCGTCCCTTCACCAGTATATTTTTCCCACCACCAATGGTCCCAGTTTCCCTCCCACCCTCCGCACCTCTGCCTACCACTATGGGGTAATAGAAACGTTTTGATGGCTATATAGTACTCTGTGATGTAGATATGAAATAAGTGGCTCCTTATTTTTATTATCCTATTTTTCACCAAATTATGCCTACAATAAAGATGCCCATGGGTGTATCCTTTTTTAAAAAATTTTATTAAGGCACTATGATGTATGCTTACTCAGAGTTGAGCTCCAATCACACAGTGTTTCAGCATCAATCCCACCACCAGTGTCACAGGTTCCCTCCACCTTCCAGCCTGCCTCCAGGACAAGCACAGTTTTGAGTTTGGTTGCTACAGCTCATATCTTGTGCTTTCAGTGTTGTTGGCTCCGTGATTTAGATACAGATAAACCACACCTCTACCCAACCAATGTGTCCTAGGCCGCTCTACACTGCCTGTTACTTCCCATCTGACTTCTTACTTCCCACCCCTAAGTTTCTTTCCTTCCCTGTCCTTCTTCCTACACTCTAGCATCAAGGGTGATCTAGGTACCCTCCATTATCATACTGCATTCCCTCATCCTATTATTCTATACACCACACGTAAGTGAGATCATCCTGTTTTTGGTGTTTTGGGGTTTTTTTCCTTATTTGGGGGGTGTGGGGGTCACACCCGATGATGCTGAGGGGTTACTCCTGGCTCTGCTCAGGGGACTATATAAAATGCCTGGGATTGAACCTGGGTCGGCCACGTGCAGGGCGAATGCCCACTCTCCTGTCCTATTTATTGCTCCAGTCCCAGGTATATCCTGTTTTTGTCCTTATTTTCTGCACTTAACATGCTACATACCAGTTCCATTCAAGATGCAGTGAACTGCATGATTTCATCTTTTCTTACAGCTGTATAGTATTCTGTTGTGTACATACACCACACCTTCACAATCTGCTGTTGGACAACTAGGTCGATTTTATAGACGAGCTATTGTGTTAAATGTGGCCAAGAATAATATGGTGCATATATACTAGTGAATGAATGTTTTTGTGTCCTTATACCTTTAAGCAGAGGCTTTCTGATTTCTTTGGAACCAGTTCCTAAAAGTGAAATTGCTGGATCACAGGTATGTACCTACATTTAATGTTATCAAGTCTTGCCAAACTCCTTCTTCCTAAAGCTGCTACAACTGCCATTCACATTGGGAATGGACGAGAGCTGTTCCCTCCTCTCACTTCCAATCTTCTCCTTCAAGAATGGTTTCACAGTTTGACAAGGAAGATGTGAAATTTCACTGTTCTAGTCCAAAACTCCCTAACTGATCTGGTTGACTAACCCCATTTTTAGGTGCGGTTGGGGGTGAGAAGGGGGAACAAAAAAAAAAAAGGAAATCATTCAGAATTTCCCTTAGAACTCTACCATGTCAGGGCTAAAGCGACAGCACAGAGGGGTAGGCCTTCCCGGGTTCGATTTCCAGCATCCCATATGGTCCCCCAAGCACCTTCAGGAGTAATTCCTGAGTGCAAAGTCAGTAGGTCAGTAGTAACCCCTGTGTCTCGTTGGGTGTGACCCAAAAAGGAAAAAAAAAAAAGAATTCTACTGTGTCTAGGCAAGCAAACAGAAAGCTCTCCCTGTTGCACTCAAGGCTGGACTTCTTGAGCCTGGTATGTAGGCTCAACCCCTGGAATGTCCCAACACGCAAACAGCCAGGGCCTTGGGGGGCAGGATCACCCATTTTGGTTAAAGACGGTGTTGTAACCTTTATTTTGTTTTGGGACCACACCCAGCAGGGCTTAGGGCCTACTCCTGGCTCTGTTCAGGGGGCAGCCCTGGCAGAGCTCAGGGAAGCCTATGCGGCCCCAGGGACCAAACCAAGGCTGGCTGTGTGCAAGAGCAGGTGTGCAAATCCAGCCTGTCTATCTCTCAGGCTGTGTGCAAATGCAGCCTGTCTATCTCTCTGGCCAGTCACCTCTATTCTCTATTTCATAACTCTAATTCCGTGCCCAGCTTAGGTTCATTTTCCCTGATGATACCCTTAATAGCAGCATTTTCAAACTCTGTGTCATGAAATATAAATGCAATACATAATACTTTAAATGATAAAATACAATCATTTAATCATTTAAAGTGAAAAATACAATAAAAACATTACACTATTCTGCTGAAGTGATAGTACAGTGAGTGGGTGTTTACCTTACCCGAGGCCAACCTGGGTTTGAAGCCCGGCATCCCATATGGCTCCCCCAAGCACTGCCAGGAGTAATTCCCAAGTGCAGAGCCAAGAGTAAGCCCTGAGCATCACCGGATATGGCCCCAAAACACACAATCTCCCCCACCCTCCATCCCCACCCCCCAAAAAAAAATCATACTGGTCTAGGGAGATAGTTCAAAGGGCTGGTGGATATGCTTTGCATGCCAGAGGCCGGGGTTCAACCACAGGTACAGCATGTGGCTTGAACACTGAGCTGGATGTGGTGTCAAAACAAAAAGACATCAAACAGAGAAAAAGGAAGCTCTTTCATTTTTTTATAAACATACATGTTTGGATCATAATGTGAAATACACTAATTATGGCTCTAGGTCCAAGAGTTTGAAAACACCGGAGCAACAGTACAGCAGGCAAGGCACTTGCCTTGAATGCAGCCAACCTAGATTCAATCTCCAGTATGGCCCCTCAAACACAGCCAGAAGTGACCCCTGAGCACAGAGCCAGGAGTAAGCCCTGAGCATTGCAGGTGAGGCCCAAAATCAAACAAAAAAAAGCTTGAAAACACAACCCTAAACTATCACTATCACCGCATTGTTCATTGATTTGCTCGAGCGGGCGCCAGTAAGATCCCCATTCCTCCCTATCATGTGCTTGTGTAGCCCAGTGGCATACTGGGGGCTCCTTCAGGGTCAGGGGAATGAGGACCATCATTGTTACTGTTAACCCTAAACTATATGTACTCTTAAATTTCCATGTAAGCCAATTGCTTATTCATCTGCAAGTTAATGCTATAAAAAACAAAAGTACAAGTTATTTCCTCTCGATGTAGTCATTTATCAAAAATATACATTCTCTCCCACTGAACTAAAATACCAATTTCATCATAAATTCTCGTTCCTACAGGAATTCATTTACAAATCCGTCAACTACTGACTTCCGATGCTAATGCCAGAATGACTTAAATCCACTGACTTTATAAAAAAAAATTGGAGGGGAAAAGGATGACACGGGGTGGTATTCAGAAGCTACTCCCAGCAGTGCTCAGGAGACCTTGAGGTACCAAGGATGAAGATGGGGTTCCCACATGTAAACCACGTGCTTTTGTCCTCTGTGTCATCTCCCTGGCTCCTACAGAATGTTTCAATATTCTATCTCTGCCATTCTTTTTCAAAACTTGCTTCTCAGACATTTAGTCTCCTCTAAAAAAAATTTAAGATGACTTTATACAATTGAAGACAAAAAACCTTGCAGGCCAGAGATGGTACAGGAGGGAAGTTGCTGGCCTTGCAAGAGCTGACACTAGTCCAATCACCAGCACATACTCCTGCACAGAGAGCCAGAAATAGTCGCTGGGGGAAGAGAGTACCTAGTTGGTATTTCAATTTTCCCCCCTATTTGGGAGAGGGGCACAATGGTTCTGTGGAACCATGTAGAACCAGGAAGGACACCCGGGCTTTCCACATGCTGTCCATGTGCCCCAGTCCACAAAGCCATCTTTTATTTTTTTGCTTTTTGGGTCACACCCAGCAATGCTCAGGGGTTGCTCTTGGCTCTGCACTCAGGAATTACTCCTGGCAGTGCTCGGGGGACCCTAAGGGACGCTAGGAATCAAACCTGGGTTGGCCACAGGCAAGGCAAACGCCTTCCCCGCTGTCCTATTGCTCCAGCCCGCCATCTTGATGCTAAGATTCTAATTTAAACTGCTGATTACAACACCACAGGTTCATCTTCTAGTGCTGCTTTCACATCTGCACATATACATACATAATGTTTAGTAAATACTGATTGCTCAGGTCAATACATTTTCTTTTATTCCCTATGTTATTGCTCACGTTGCTTCCACTGACTAAACTGCCATTCCCTTGATCTATAAAGTCCTCAACCTCCAAAGCAGAGCTCAAATGATGTTGTCTTTGTTCTCACTTCACATCATCCCCCTGGCTCCAGCTCTGAGTGTCTATGCCTAGTCCAGGCTGTTCATTATCAAGCTCCAGATTAACTTATTCATTAGTTATATAAAGGTATCTTCATTTTAGGGATCAAACCCAGGGTCTTACACATGCAAGGCATGTGCTTTCCATGGAACCACTTGGAGCACTCAACATTTTAAAAAATTCTGGCATCACCAAAGGTCATATCACTTATGGTACTTTAGCTGTTAAAAAATGTTGTCACAAGGGGCTGAAGAGATAGCACAACCAGCTACAAGCATGTCTCTGCCTTCTTGGAGGTCTGAGCTTGATCCCCAGCACTTTACAGTCTCCAGGCACCCGTCACTCCTAAACACCACCGAGTGTGACCCCAAAACAAAGCAAAATGCAATAACAAGAATGACCTATGTTTATTGAGCCCTCACAGAGTTTATTATACCTGTAATTGATCTTTTATTGAAATACCAATTTTATTTTAAAAATATAATTATGTTTTTAATGTCCTAAGGAGGTTCACTGGGGCTGGAGCAATAGTACAATGAGTAGGGCATTTGCCTTCATGCAGTCAACCCAGGACAGACCCCCCCAGTATCCCATATGCCCACCCCACATCCCAGTCATGAGTGATCCTAAGCACAAAGCTAGGAGTAAGCCCCAAGTACCTCTGGGTGTGACCCCAAAACCTAAATAAATAAGTGGCACAGTCTCTGCCGAGTTCTGGTTGAGCTATACCTTAAAGGCAGGCAAGCCCAGTGTTGCCAAATTACCCAATTTTTTCAAGAAACAAAACTTAAACAGCTCTGAGAAATTTCCTGCTTTTTAACTGCTAGCAACTGATTAGACACAAACAGGTAAAGTAAAAGGAACTCAGCTATGAGTACATTTATACCATACTTAAGAGCAAAGATAAAAGTAAGTGCTAACTTTGCTCACTGAACTATGAGAGGAGAGGGAGGGGCACATTATGAATAAACTAAATATTGTTCTAGAAGTCACAATAACCCTCCTCAGCTCCAGAGAGGTAACCCTGTTTTACCCCTGTTACAGGCTTACAACCCTCCTGAGGCAGCTTCGTTTGGTTTCATTTTTGTCCCACTAGGAAAAACAAGAGCAGAGGCACATATGGCAGAGTTGATAGGGTCAGTTCCATTAGGCCCAGAGACCAGCATTTTGTTTTTCTTCAGCAGCAGTGCCAAGACTGGCACCTAGGTCTGACTCATGCAAGGAATATGCTCTACCTCTGAGCCACATTCCTGCCCCAGACCTACTCTTTTTTTCATTTGTTTGTTTTGTTTTGGGGTTACACGCCCAGCAGTGCTGGAAGATGAAGGGAGTGCGCCAAGTCCAGGGGACCATGGCCATGAGAGGGCTAGAACCTGGGACTCCAGTAAGCACTCCAAGTCCTTTGATCCATCTCCCTGGTCCTAAACCATCTACTCTGAAACATATAAGAAAGAATCTTATCTTGACACAGTTGCTCCACTTTGCAAAGGAAAAAGGCAAAGATCTTAGTGTGGATCTTAATTTCAGGAAACAGAATTCCTACACAGCCTAACTCTACTGGGCAAGAATATTTATATCTGCATCCATTATTCAGGGTAAAAACCGTGGCAGACCTGTTAGGCCTGGATAGTCCACTTGACATAGAGCTATTTGTGGTTCTATTCTGTTGATAAGTGAGCACACTTGTAAGGCACCTCGGATTGACGCCACTTTTCTAATAGTTCACTCAGGGTATCATGAATGTTTTCCCAAAACATTAATAGGCAGCATAGCAATATTAGATGCCAGACCCAGAGTAATACTATAGTTTACCGTTATAGACAATTCATTAGAAAAATGCACAAGACATTCACCATAGTATTATGCAAAAGATGAGAAACTGACATAATTAAACTGTCCATCCATCAGTAATAAGATAACTCCATGAAAGAAGCATATGTATTCTGTAACTCTACTCTATCATATCGCCAGTAGATATGAGAAGTATGGTGATAGCACAGCAGTAGGGCGTTTGCCTTGCGCACTGCCAGCCCGGCCAAGCCGGGTTCAATTCCTCCACCCCTCTCAGAGAGCCCAGCAAGCTACCGGGAGTATATTGCCCGTGCGGCAAAGCTTGGCAAGCTACCTGAAACGTATTCAATGTGCCAAACACAGTAACAAGTCTCAAAATGGAGATGTTACTGGGTCCACTCGAGCAAATCGATGAACAATGGGAGGACAGTGTTTGTTTGTTCGAAGCACTTCTACATGAAATAGGAGACTGGTTAAGAGTCAAGACTCTGGAGCTAGACTTCTTGAATTCAAACCCAGTTCCTCAACTTGGACCAGAAAATCTTGCAAGTTATTCTACTCCTGTGTCTGAGAAACCTACTCTGTCAAGAAGGATCAACAGGATAACCTACGTCAGCACTGTTGTGATTAAATAAGCACAAATGTTAAGAGTTTAAAACACATCCAACTCTACAGAAGGGAAAAACCTTATGATTACAAATGGAGAAACATATGCATGTTACCAAAGATAAGGAGGACTGCTGAGAAATGCTAGTAGTTTTAACTTACTTAGAACCGGTTCAATTTGATGCAATAAATTTTAATAACACTTCACGTCAAGGTCTATGTCAGCAACCTAATTAGACGTGAGCATTCAGACACTGGCAGGAACCACCAACATTTGACTTATTGGACAAACAGCAGTTTTATGTTGGGGTAGAACGGCCCAGGGGCTACTACTGGTGATACTTGTCAAATCAGGCTGGGTGGTTCAATGCAAGTGCTGTTCAGACCCTAAAGTGCCAGAGACGACCAGGTCACACCCAGCAGTGGTTGGGGCATTCAGGGCCAGAACCAGGTGATACTCAGGAACCTCCAGGTTTATAACCAGTGATGGCTGGGAGGCCAAATGGAGCTGGGGATTGAATCTGGGTCAGGCACATGCAAAACTGTGTCATCTCTTCTCAGCTCCTCAATAAATAGTTTAACCATCTACTATGTATAAAGCAGCCCTTGTCTCTTGTTTTCAACAAGTTTACAGTTCTTCTGGAAAGGTAAAGCACACACAAATAAGGTAATGGAATTTAGAATATTAAAATTGCAAAGTGCATTATTTTTTGTAATGCTGCCAATTAAACCCAGGACCTCATACATACAAATAAGTGATCTGCTATGAGCTACATCCGCAGTCCTAATATGCTATTTTTAAAAAGATGTTGTGAAAGTTCAGAGTATAAAGGATTATTTTTGATTAAAGAAGGACTAATCTGGAAAGCAACAGGGTAAAACCTATAGGGTAAGAGTTCAAAACAGAAGCAGATAATTTGGGAATTGAAAGGTTTATTTCTGACAGAGACAAGAAAACTCAGTGGATAAAAGTGAGATTACAGGGGGCTTAGAGATATAATATACTTGCCTTGCACATGGCAACCCGAGTTCAATTCCAGCACATATGGTCCTCAGAGTCCTACAAGGAGTGATTCCCTGAGCAGAGCCAGACGTAAGTCCTGACCACTGCTCAGTGTGGGCAAAATTTCTTTTTTTTTTAAATGAGTTTAGAAAGCACAAGTGGAAGAGGGAAAAAAATATATAAGGAGGGGCTGGAGCGATAGTACAGCGGGTACGGCATTTGTCTTGCACATGGCCGACCCAGGTTTGATTCCCAGCATCCCATTTGGTCTCTCGAGCTTCACCAGGAGTAATTCCTGAGTGCAAAGCCAGGAGTAACCCCACATCTTCGGGTGTGACCCCCAAAAAATATTAAGGAGGCCTACTTGAAGTACTAAAATACAACTAACTCCAAGGAGAGATAACACAGCGGGTAAAGCACTTGCCATGCACATCACACAGCTGACCAGAGTTCGGTCCCTGGTCCCCCATATGGTCCCCCAAGCCCTACCAAGAGCACAGAATCAGGAGTAAGCCTTGAGCACTGCAGGGAGAGACCCCTAAAAAAATAAATTAATAAAGAGAACCAGGAAGTTCAACTTTATAGTAGGAATGACACAATAGGAACTAAGGGCTGGAGCAATAGCACAGTGGTAGGGCATTTGCCTTGCACGCAGCCAACATGGCCGACCCGAGCTTGATTCCTCCGCCCCTCTCGGAGAGCCCGGCAAGCTACAGAGAGTATCTCGCCCGCACGGCAGAGCCTGGCAAGCTACCCGTGATGTACTCGGGTTAGAAACAATCAGGAGCAAAGGTAGCACGGTTCTAACATTTGTGAGAATCTTAGGCGGTAGAGGGTGAGCTTGGTACGGCGGCCTCCTCTCAGGAGTCTGAAGGGAGAAGAGACCCTCCAGGCCTGCACAGGCCTCAGAATCCCCGTTACTTGCTGGGGTTCCCTTTGCATCATGGGCAAACACAGCAGTGGTGGGCTGTGGGAGCGGGCAGGCTTGGACCTGCCCTGGAGTCAGGGTGTGGATGCTACTATTTGGGGCACCTTTTCTCCGCCGCAAACTCTCTCCCTGTGCTTCCCTTGCAGTTTGCTCAGTCTGATGCATCAGGGGGCTGCATGGGGACCAGCCAGTCCCTGGGACTGGGTCCCTGGGAAGGGGCCACTAGGATGGAGTGTGGAGTGTATGGGTAGTTTCAGGATGAATCAGATGACTGAGGGAACAGACAGCAGCCAGAGGGCTGCGTTTGGGCGAGGCTGTCCCCGAGACAGGTGGGAAAGTGGCTTGAGGACTGTCCTGCTTTGTCCACATCTGTGTTTCCAGAGACCCCGGGGGCTTCTCACTGCTCAGCCTGCCCCCGAGGCCGGGACAGCCGACCCTGCGCTGCAGCCGGAGGAGGCAGAATTGGGGAAGATGATCTTGGCTAGATGTGAGCCAGCTGCACAAGTTGTCGATGGAGTCATGGGGGTCACTAGAGACTGTGTGTGTGTGTGGGGGGTGAGGGGCGGGGACTCGGATCATCTTTTCTCATTCCTAGTTGAATGGCAAGAGGTGGGGGTCAGAGTTGGGGGCAGAGAGGGAGGCCCAGGGAGGGAAGACAAGCAGAAGAGGCTGGTAAGGGCAAGGGGGTGGTTCTCAGGACGTCACTGCCTCCCTCTGAAGGAATCAATTCCTGAGGCCTGCGGCTGGGCCCGGAATCCCTTCGGGCCGAGACTGTGGTTAGAGCTACTGAAAGGCGCCCGCCCAGGAGGCCAGGCAGAAAATCGTTAGCAGAGATGAATCATCCTGGCTTTCAACACCAGCCCTCCTGGCGCTGCGGACCCACCCGGGCTTGGCAGAGCAGCGGCCGGAGGCTGGCTGTGAGGCTCCCAGGCCCCTGCAGGGGGCGCCGCCGCGCTGGAAGCCACTGGGCCTGCTGCTGGGATGCTCTTGGCCTGATGTCCTGGGAACAGAACCAAGGTCACAGCAGCTGTGTGTCTGGGCGAGGGGAGGGTCCCCACAGGAGGCTGTGTGGTGAGAGGGCGGGGTCCTGCTGCAGACCCTCTGCGAAGGATGCAGGTGCCACGAGCTTGGTTCCTGCTGAGGGCAGTTGCTCTGTGGACAGCAGTGGTACCCCTGCCAGCCCCGTGGGCAGAAAGAGGCACGCCCGGTGCAGTCTGGGGGACAGGCTGACCCAGAGGGCACCGTGACCCCAGCTCTGGACAAGTCATGACATCACTGTCTCTGTGGCCTGGAGCCCAAGGCTGACGCGTCCCCTGGGGAAAACCTACCTGGGCCCTGGAGCTTCCCATGGGGGCCAGGGCTGCCTTGGGCCACACAGTAGCAGCCTGTCCTGTCCTCTGCAGCAGGTGGGGCATGTTGCTGGGGGTCCCACTGGCTTCTTGGGGGTGGAGGTGTGACTCAGGGATGGCACTGGGAGGGTGGGTCCCAGGGGTAGCGCCCAGGATGCAGAAGCACATTTGGCACTGTGAGAGGGTCACAGGGTCAGTGCCTCCTCCCTCCTCCCTCTCCCCCCTCCCACTCTGGTGTCTGCTCTGGCTGGGATTAGCCCAGGCCCTGAGCGGTCCCGGTGCTATATGGGCTCTGTCCAGCTGTGTCCGCGTGTGGATGGCAGCGGATGTGTGTAAGTTACTGGGTCTTCAGAGCTTACCGAGTCTCTCCCCTCTTCAGGGTGACCAAGTCTATCCTTCTTTCCTTCTCCTCAGAGGTCACCTTTCTGATGGATAAAGGCTTGTTCTTCTTCTTCTTCTTCTTCTTCTTCTTCTTCTTCTTCTTCTTCTTCTTCTTCTTCTTCTTCTTCTTCTTCT
>JAOXYA010099757.1:0-10892 GCA_028565675.1 Sorex palustris | reverse complement strand
TACAGTACAGCTTCAGTGTCTAAGAAGGATGAGACCTTACAAATTGGTTGGGGAAAAGAGCACAAAGAAGTAGTTACAAAGTAATGGGAGTGACTCGGGAGCACTGTGATGGGTGTAACCTGATAAACCTAAGCTCTTTGTACTCCAACAGCACAGCTGGTAGGGCGTTTGCCTTGCACACGGCCGACTCGGATTTGATTCCCAGCATCCCATATGGTCCCCTGAGTACCACCAGGGGTAATTCCTGAGTACAGAGCCAGGAGTAACCCCTGTGAATTGCCCAGTATGACCCAGAAAGAAAAAAAATAAACAATGAGATCATAGCATACAAATCACATTGATGTTCCATTAGAATGAGAATTGCTAAAAGAGACAAAGTGATTGGGAGTACAAAAAAAAAAAACCAACAACCCATCCCCAAACCTATTTATAATTCTAGTGCCAACTAC
This sequence comes from Sorex palustris, assembly GCA_028565675.1. Classification (NCBI taxonomy): domain Eukaryota; kingdom Metazoa; phylum Chordata; class Mammalia; order Eulipotyphla; family Soricidae; genus Sorex; species Sorex palustris. Next base: position 10,443 of record JAOXYA010099757.1, on the reverse strand, counting down.
ATTTAAAAGCACTGTGCTGAACCACACACAGGGGTGCTGACCAAAGGCAGGCTGGAAAACATCCAGGACAAAAAATCGATTCCTTTATCAAATAAATTGCAAGGTTTTTTCTTAAAAAGAGGGGGAGAGCAAAAGAGAGAATTTATGGACTGAAGAAATGCTAAGACACACCAGCCAAACACTCAGTATCTGTTCCTCTCATTTGGATTTTGATTTAAAAGAAAAACTAAACTATACCTCTATAAAGTCATATAATAGTGGCTCTTTGCTCCCTAGGATTTATTGTTAGCTAATTTAGTTGTGGCTCTGGTACTCTACTTATTATTATTTTAATCCTGTATTTTACTCCTTGAGGCCGAACTATTTGGGGGTAAAATGATAGGGCGTTTGGGTACAATTTGTCCCCAGCTCCGAGATCACTGGAATTGTTAGATGAGGCTCACGATACTGTTTGGTTTACTCTGGGGCTTAGGTTACTTGCTTGTTCTGGGGACAAACCCAGTGCTATCCAGGTACTCCTCCTGGCTCAGAGTTGGGGGCCGGGTCAAGCCTGAATCTTCCACGGGTGATGCGTGCCCTGCAGCCCAACGAGCTCTCCTGTGGTCCTACTATTTGGTTTACTTCTGCATTTTTTTTCCTTGCCTTTTCTTCACAGTGGGAAAGAGCAATGTGAATTCAGAGGCGCTTTGCAACCAGGTGGCTGCACTTCCTGGGCCAGCTGTCCCCTCCTTGCTGGCATCTAGCCCACCACCCCCAACCTGCTAGTCTAGAAAGATGTTGAACCCCAGCAGCCAGTGACTCGTATATAGCCGGGATATTTTCCTTAATTCCAGGGGCCCGGACAGAATGCAGCACAACACCCCAAGTCTTGTGTCACTCAGCAAAGAACACCAGTGCGATGCAGAAAGTCATCATGTTTGGGGGAGCAGAGTTGCGAGGAGGGTGGTCATTAGGGGGGGACTTGGTACTGCAGTGACAAAGTGAAGCCTCTGCAAAGACGCTTCTGGGGTGGGGGGGCAGGTAGCCTGTAAGGCACTTTCTGGGTTTGATCTCTGGCATCCCATATGGACCCCTGAACTCTGCCAGGAGTGATCCCTGGGCCAGGAGTGAGCTCTGAGCACCACTGGACATGGGTGGCAAGTACACGTGCACACACACACACACACACACACACACACACACACACACACCTTGCCTTTCCCCTCTCTCTTTCTCACTGTCTCTGTCTCTGTCCCTCTCTCTGTCTCTCTGGACAAAATACCTTTGGAAGCCTTTGATGTCGTTTTTCCTAGCACAGGCCTTTGGAGAAGCCTGGGAAGGGAAGAACTGACCCAAGGACACATAGAATGTGATTGTGCAGCATCCACCCCTGCAGCAAAAACACTATCTCCATCATTACCTGGAGTGGTGACCTCTAAGGCAGGTGGTGAAGTGGGGGATGACAGTCCCCTGGCCAGAAGGACAGGCTGATCCCAGGGGAGCTGCAACATGGCCCTGCACCCTGTTTGTCCCCCACCAGAGACCTTGCTTCAGTGGCAGCACGATAGATTTGAGTCGGACAATCAATTAAGTCACAGGCAAGCTGCAGCTCTGCTCGTGGATCAGAAAGTCACTGAAGGACAATGTTCATGTGGAAGTGATGGGAAACAGGCTCTGGTTTCTCTTCCCAAGGTCAGGAAGATGTTTCTAAGCATCAGAGAGGGAACAGGGAGGGAGGTCAGCAGGCTGGGCTTATTAGGAGCATCTCTGGGAGTGGCTCTGGGACAAGAGCAATCACAGAGAACATAGTAGCGATCTATGAGGAACAATCAATGTATTTGATGGAGTTAGAGGTGAAAACAGTCTGTGGGGCTGGGGACAGCGCAGTGGTTATGGAAGACATTTAAGGGGCTGCTGAGATAGTACATGTCAACACTTGCCTTGTACGCAGCCAACCCGGGTTTGATCTTTGGTATCTCTATGGTCACTCAAGCACTGTCCAGGCTAATTGCTGAGTACTGAGCCAGGAGTAAGCCTAGAGCACAATCAGGTATGCCCCGCCCCTCCAAAACAAAATAAAGAAAAAGGGAAAAGAAAGAAGAAAAGAAGAGACAGTAGCCATTGGCTTTTGCAGACAAATAAACACAGCAGATGCCTTTGGGAATCTCACAAGCTCTCCTGAGGAGCTGGCACGAGGCCTCAGCCCATGCACAAAGGGGAATCACTGCTTTTTCCTTTTTTCATAGGCCAAAAGCCGGAGGGCGGAGGCTATGCCGAGGCCTCTGAGTCAGTGGCAGGCTAGTTTCAGTGGGATCTTTCTTTGGCAGTTCCAGGGATCGAACCCACAGCTTCAGTGCCAAGAATGAGTTCGACTGCTGAGCCCCTGTCTCCCCTCAGCGTCCACCCCCTCTGCTGCCATCACAATCCCTGCTAAGGTCACAGTAGCCTCAGTGACACAGAGGCAAGCCACATACAGGGGGTCTGGGATCAGAGAGACCGTGTGGTAGCTGTGGGTTTGAAAGGTACTTCCCTGATCACTCTGGACAAGAACTGAGCGCTGAAAAGAGGTAAAGCAACAATATGATAGCCTTTCAGTACCTGTATTGCAAAGCATAATGTCAGAGAGAGAGAGAGAGAGAGAGAGAGTGTCTGCCATCTGCCATAGAGGGAGGGATGGGAGGGAAACTGTGGACATTGGTGGCTGGAAATGCACAATGGTGAAGGGATGGGTGATGGAACACGGTATGACTGAAATCCAATCATGAACAGCTTTATATCTCACGATGATCAGTTAATATACCATATATATGTACACATATATATGGTATATTATGGTATTTCATTGGGGTCAGAGAGATTGTGCCAAGGGCTGGAGCTTTTGCTTTGCATGCAGGAACCCTGAATTTGATCCCTGACACCACCCAGTCTCCTGGGCACCCAGCCGGGAGCAGCTCCTGAGCATCTCTGGGCTGTCCAAATAACCAAAACACAAAGAAAAGAATGAACAGACTCAGTAACTCAAAGGTAGACCCCATGTAACGTGAATAACTCAAAGGCTGTCCCACTTAATGTCTCTCAGCAGAAGGGAACTAGCAAACATCCCAGAGCCAGCCCTGGCTGCGGCGGCAGGTGTGAGGTGGGCAGAGGGCTTGACCCTTAAAGGCGTCTTTCTGGTTCCTCTGGCTCTGGGCCAGCTGTGGTGCAGGGTTAGGAAAACAACTCTTGGGGACCTTGGGGGAGGGTAATGGATCATGGACAGGTGGAAAGGCAGAAGCACGGCTGCTGGGAACATGGGCTTGTGGTGCTTGAGTCTCTCAGAATCGCAGCTCAGGGTGAAGTCACCCACCCGGGGGTCCTGGTCTCCCCCGCAGGGAGGGTTGGGGGTTTGGGAGGCCAAGCAGAGTCTCCGGAGGTGAGAGCTGAGGATACCCTGGAGACCCGCCAGCTCCCTCGAAGGCCAGCCAGCCGCGGGCTCTCTCCTCATGCCTGACACACTCTCTCCTTGAAGTCACACTGCTCATTTCCCTTTCACAGTTAAAATCTCCCCTACACGGGACTGACAACCCACACAAAGGCCGCAGCAGCATTGGGCTTAGTGTCCCTCGGGCACCACCAGGCGTGACCCCCAACCACAGAGCCAGGAGTAAGCCTAAAGCAGAGCTAGGTTTAGCCCCCCCAGCCCCCCAAACTCTCCCCCAAGGACATTCATACCTGATGCTCCTCCACCCCTCAGCACTCACTCATGAAAAGAGCAGGATGTTTTCGGTGCAATTCTCCCTGAAACTTCTCAGCTAAAATTGCTCCCACCGGTCATGGTGACTTCTGTATCCCCAAATCACTTGTCACAGTTCAGTCCCAGCCTTGCTGCGTGCTCAGGAGCATTTGACACTGATGACCATGGTCAGGGCTGGAAATGACTTTCCTCTGTCTTCGGGGACATGTCAGTCGGGGGAGGCCTCACGGAACATAGATGAGGGCCTGCGAACGACGACAGCCTGGAAACAATGTCTGGTAAAAGGGGCCTTTGAAAAATGTCATCTGGGTCAGCTCCTGCAGACCAGGATTTTTTTTTTTTTTAACTCTCCTCAGTGATAAAAAGAAACGACAGGGGCCGCTGTGACTCATTGGCTGAGCACTGGCTGGAGTTCCCTCCCCCTGTGCCACCACCACCACAGAGAGGGGGAAATCAAGAAGCTTGGCTGAGAGAGGGAGGGCAGGGCTGCTCTCTGCTGATTTCCACCCCGGGACCCCCTTCCTTCTGCCTGCTTCTCGAGTCTCCCCCATCTGCTTGCAGAGTGCAGGCAACAGAGCACGGGACAGCGAGCTCAAGGGCGCAAGTGCTCCCTGGGCCTGCTCAGGGCTGTGTTCTAAGTTCTGGGGGAGGAGAAAAAGCTGACCTGAGGGACAGAGCCCGTCCTCTCCTGTCTCTGCCTGTTCGGTGGTCTCCTCCAGCCAGGCGAACCCCACTCCTGCCGTGTTCTGTGTTCCGTGTTCCATGTGCCTGCCTGCCGACCCCCGTCAGCCCAGCTGCCCTGTGTCTGGGATGGCAGGAGCAGCCTTTCTTCCCCATCCTCTGCTGAAAATTCCAGCAGGGCCAGACCCCACCTTTCTTCCCTCGGGGGCCCTATGTGGGGTGCTGGAGACACTGAAGTTAGCCTGACCAGCTCATTTCCACCCCAAGTTGGTCTCTGGTTGTTGGCACTTATGGACAAAAAGAGTCTATTAGAGTTTGGTTCTGGGCAAAGCATTCACTGCATCAAGCACGAGCCAGATGAATAGTCCTCAAACATTTGGGAAGAAGGATGGTACCTCAAGAACACAAGCACGTTCCTCCCAAAAGGTGTCTGCACACCTCTGCTCATGGCAGTGCTGTAGACAACAACTACACTCTGGAAACAACCCAACTATGGATGAGTGGATAAAGAAACTGTGATTTATCCACACAGTGGAAGACTCCTTTGCTACAACAAAAGATGAAACTTGCCCTTTGCTACAACATGATTGGAACCAGAAGAGGGTCAGTTTAAGAGAAATTAGTCAAGAGCAGAAAGGACAAAGACTGGTTGGTCTCGTTATCTGTTGTATATAAAGAGAGCCCCCCCAAAAAATGAACAATAAAAGCAAATCCTGGGCATGGAGCGAGTGCACAATAGGTCGGGTGCTTGCTTTGTATGTGACTGACCCGGGTTTGATCCCTGGCATCCCACATGGTCTCCTGAGCCTTCCAGGAGAATCCCTGAGTCTAGAGTCAGGAATAAGACCTGAGCACTGTGAGGTATGTCCCCTTTCGCCACTAACACTACCAAAAAACAAAACAAAACCCAAACCCCAAATCCTTGGGCTCAGACAACAGAACTAAGGTTAGCAAGCAAGTGAGGGGGGTGCCCCGAAAGAAACGACCAAGGGTCTGAGGGGAAGGCTTTGGAGTCACGTTGGGGCGGAGTCACGTTTGGAGATACAGTGCACTGTAGACCCAAAGTCCAAACATGGGGGTGCAGAGATAGAACAGGGTTACCCGAGCACCACACGGGGTGGCCCCAATATACCCACACCCCACCACCACCCAAGCACAAACATTAACAGGATTGTAAACTGTGTTGTATGAATGGGGGAGAGGAGGGTGTGGGGCTGTGAACAGGTGAGGTCCGTTGGGGATGTCTTCCTGCCGCTGTGCATTGTAAATGCAAACTCATTTCCCATCTCACGGTCAGCCTTGGGTCTTAGCTACCAGGCCTTGGAGCCAGACTTAGGAGCTCCTCTTCCCTTTTACTGTACTAGCCTTCTTTCCTTTCTCGTTTTTTCTCTCTCCATCTATCCTACATCCCATTTCTGCAGTCCTCATTGCAGATCTCAGTATTTTCCAGGGAGCGGGGGCTAAGGCAGAAAACCAGGTGTGATGCGGATAGTTCTCCGGAAGGAGGCGCTGCTCTAAACTCGGATACAGTCCCGCTTGAAGGGGCCTCAGGGAACTACTCAGCAGGCGGAGCTGCTGGGGGAGGGGGTCATAGGGTTAGGGGTGAGGGTGGGGGGGAGGGGGGTTGTTCCAGAAGGTTGGCAGCCTCGAATAAGCCCGACTTCAGGCGAGTTTTATGGGCAGTGATTAAACACTTGTTTAAAAGCAATTATGACGTAATTAAACACCTGCGCCTGACCCAGTCCCCCAAGTGTGGTCTAAAGAGCCGCCGCAGCCCCCGCCCTAGGATCTGCTAGAAATTCAGAATGCAAAGCCTCGTCCCAGACCTGCTGAATCACAGGCTGCCTTTTGGCACGGTCGGATGGCACTGGATGTTCGCGGAAAAGTCTGTGAAGCATCGCTGTGGATGACCTAAGGGCACCTCTTAAAATACGCTCAGGGAGGCGGCAGAGATGGCTCAGGCAGGAGAGTGCCCACCTAGTGCCCGAAGGCCTGGAGTTGGGTCACAGACGCCCCAGGCCCCTCCCCCACCCAACACCTGGTGTGGCGTTGGTGACCTCCCAAGCATAGGCAGCTGTGTTCCCGTTTTTAAAACTGTTCCGTGCATTGCACGCAGCTGGCCTTAATTTGGTACCAGGTCAACCCAAACAACTCACCACTGTTTTATTTTTTCCTTTGTATAGTTTATACAGCAAGCATATATCACCTGGAAAACCTTTAAAATCATATATTGCTATATGAATTATAAGCACGTTTTGGAGGGATAAAAATGGGTAATCAGTGAGGTAAGGAAGCAGGGGTGGAGGGCTCTCAAGGGGCCGGAAGAGGAATCAGTGAGAGGAGGACCTTGTCTGCCCAGCAGGAAGGCATTGAGCTGGATTGGAACAGGTGTGTGTGTGGGGGGGGGGTTTGTCTCGCTGCCTGCTGATTTATTCCGTTTTCCCATTGTTCTTAGTGTTTGAGAGATGTTACTTCCTTTGGATCTTCAGACATTAGCCACCTCAGACTCATCAAGAGAAATTGCTTTTCTTCAATGGGCTTTTCTAAATTTTATTAATAATGATGGTTGTGCGGGTGTGTATCCTTTTGTGTAAAAAGGCCTCCTCTGCCCATCCTTCAAGGCCTGCACCCCCCCCCACACACACACACTGGGTTCTTCCCGCACTTGTTTTTTTTTATTTTTAATTTTTTACTTTTTGGGTCATAGCCGGCAATGCACAAGGGGTTACTCCTGGCTTTGCACTCAGGGATCACTCTTGGTAGTGCTGGGGAGGGGGGGCATATGGGATGCTGGGAATTGAACCCAGGTCGGCCGCGAGCAAGGCAAATGCCCTACCCGCTGTACTATCGCTCTAGCCCCGTCCCCCGCTTGTTTTAATACTGAATGGCCTGTTTTCCTCGGTAGCAGCAAGCAAGAGTTCTCTGGGAATGAAAGAAAGCAAACAGCCTCCGACCCTTGCCCTGTTCAAAGAGGAAGCGAGGCAGCGACCAGCCTGCCCTTGGGGCTCACCTTTGGTTGGCACAGCAAGAGCACGTCGGGGGTGCCCCAGAACCGAGTGTACCCATCATTTCTGCCCTGGGTGCTAGGCCCTGCTGGGCAGCTGCCGACGGGAACGTAGCCACTCCGCCTTGTAAATCTAAACGATTTACACCAGCACCAAGAATATCGTCATAAGTGCTTATAGGAATCGATGAACAAACTTATCTGTGACGACAGTGCCTGAACAACATAAAAACAAACGGCCAGTGTTTAAAAGCCCCCGATAGAGCCATAAATTCTCCAGCCATTCTCTGCCCAAGCAGGTTCGCGGGAGACTCCAGAGCCAAGGGCATTCAGAGCCCAGCATTTGGGAAGAAGGTGCTGCCTACAATGTCACGATCCTGAGGAAGGAACCCGGGACTCGTCACCCGATTTCTCTTCCCCATGAAACGGGTGATTTCTGGGGCCAAATCACCATCCTAGTAAAAGGGTTCGGGGGGTGGATCTTAGGCCCCCCCAGGACAGAACCACCGTGCCCTGTGATGTCCTTCCAGACTGAGAGGGAAAGAACATGCCTCCCCGCTGGTAAGTTTCTGGAAGGCTGCAGGAGGATGGAAACCGTGCACTGAGCAGGGAATCACTTGGAACTGGGACATCGCTAAGCCTGCAAATGAGCCGCGCATAGGGAGTGAAAGCGGCTGCTGGCGCGGCTCCCATCCTCTTAAGTGCAGCCCGAGACAGCCCCTTGGGATGAACAAAGGCCGCCCCCTCCCGCCAGCCAGCGGGTCTGGCGTGCAGGCTGGTGCCTGATGGCTGTCTTGGTTGCTCAAGACTGTCGGGGAGAGCCGGGGGGAATCAAGTGCTCCAGGTTTCCATCTGTGAGGCACCTCCTGGCTGTCCTGGGGCTTCTGTGGTTTTCTCAGCACTTCTGCGAGGAGAGCGTTAGAGAACTCGGAACTGAAGGCTTCACGGCCCGGCCCAGTGCATGGCGGGTGCGATCCAGGGCCTCGTGAAGAGAGCTGCAAGGTGCAAGTCCTGGATTCCCCAGGCCCCTCTGGGGTCAACCTCCCGCCCCACCTTCAGCTCCTGCGAACCACTGACATTCTGGGTCCTTTATCTTTCTTTCTTTTTTTTTTCTTTCATTGTTGCTGCTGCTGCTGCATTGACTGAGGGTCACACAGCTGATTCTGGCGTCCCACACATGGCCAGGGCACTCAGCAGAGTCAGCAAACAGTAAAGATTGCAGCTACCTGGAAGCACATGGCAGCCCATTTCCCTGTGCTGGAATTTAGATCTGTAGTAATAACCTATTTGGGTTCGTGCTAGCTGGTGGCTATTTGTGCCATGACCTCACTGCATCCTTAAATAGCTGTGCATGGCGCTATTTTTACCTTTCTCTGGCTTGCTCAGCAAGTTGCTTTGTCCAGGTTGTCACAAAGTCCCCAGTCCTTAGTGAAAATCCATCCCAGGCCGTCTGCCTCAAGAAGCCTCTCTTGTATTGAGGGCAGGAAGGGTATGTGTGATTTAGAAGGAAGCATCTTGGTGGTGTGGTCGTAAAGTATGCGTCCAGCCATGTCAGACACTACCCTGAAAAGTATCCAGGTTTGGGGCTGGGGAGGAGGCTCAGTGACCCACGCAGCTATCTTGGGAGCAACCCCACCCACTGTTCTATCTTTGGGACCCCTTTCCTCCTGAGCTTCAGGGTGAGAAACAGAAGGAGGCAACCCCGTGTAACCTTGAAGCCTGCAGACAGGAGCACTTCATCCTTTGCTTCTATGGAGCATCTCGGGCTCAGCCCCCCGCCCACCCTGGCCTGGGTGTGCTGCTGGAGAGTTCTCACTGGTGGAAGGCTGCTGACCACTGTGGGGCAAAAGCACTGATATTCCCAGTCTTGCATTCGGTCGACCTGGGTTTGATCCTCGGCATCCCATACGGTCCCTTGAGCCCCGCCAGGGGTAATTCCTGAGTTCAGAGTTAGGAGTAAGCACTGGGTCCTGCCAGGTGTGGCCCCCAAATAAGACCAAAACTTTGTTTCTTGTTTCCATCTCTTTCCTTCCATATTTGTTGACTAGAAAAACTTCCATTGGGCTGTGATTTCCCCTAAATACTCAGGCTTTTGGTGGAATCATCTCTGTGTCCTTGCTAATGTCATTAGTCTCCCTTGGGCCCAAAAAGTCATTCCCACGGGACAGGTCTCCATGTCTTTTCACATCTTTTCTGGTTCTTTTACAAAAACATTAGGACAGTGATACATGAGAGTCCCCCCCCCTTTTTTTGACTTGTGGTACTGACATGTATGAAAGGAAATTTGTCTCCTCATCTCTTCCTCCTCCTTGTCTGTTCCTCACCTGAAGAGTTCTCAGTCCTGAAAAACAGCCAGGAAGGGGTGCACGAGGGCCTCTGCAGGCCTGGTGGACAAGAGTCACAGGAGCGTCCCCCAGGGCGGGCATTGCTCAGAGTCTGAGCCAGGCTCTAGCTGACCCCAAGCCAATCCCTTCTGGGGGTCACATACAAACAGGAAGAGCTCTGCCCTGTTGCTGCCTGGGGGCCACACCTGGTGCTTCTCTGGGGCTACTTGTCACTAAGGGTCTGAGTGCTGGGAATGAAACCTGGACCTCCCACATGCACACCAGCCCTTACTTAGCAAGGGAGCTGGAGACAGGTGAAAGATGGGTTTAATTAATGGGGGGGGGGAGCGTGAATTTAGAGGGGTGAACTGAGGGCCCATTCCATGGATTATCTCTCTCAAAAAAAGTTTCAAGACCAGCTCTGGGAAGAGAGACTAAGAATAATTTGGGGGTGGAGTGACTTGGGGCCACTTACAAATAAGAGATCCCAGGTGCAAAGAAGAGTCAGTTTTCAGTTCCCTTTGAACAGGGCGAGTTCTTCCCCCATTTTTTTTTAATTCAGCGTGTATTAATTGGCTCCAGGCTCTCCAGGGCAGAGCTCTGAGAGGGAAAAAGTCACAAAGTCAATGCTGATGGGAAACCTGCCTTCTGGAAGCACAAAGTCAGTGAGTCCAGAAGGGGACAGTCTAAATTCTGTCACCCATAGAGGTGATCCAGATCGG
>JAOXYA010099750.1:0-10892 GCA_028565675.1 Sorex palustris | reverse complement strand
TGGTCCCCTGAGCACTGCCAGGGGTAATTCCTGAGCGCAGAGCCAGGAGGAACCCCTGTGCATTGCTGGGTGTGACCCAAAAAGGCAAAAAAAAATTTTTTTTTTCAGTTTTGTTTTGTTTTTGGGTCACACATGTGGTGCTTACTTTTTCTCCTGGCTCTGTGTTCTGTGGTGGTGCACAGCTTCTGGTGGGACTTTTGGGGACCACATGGGATGCCAGGGATCAAACCCAGGTTGGCTGCGTGCAAGCAAGGCAAGTACTCTACCCGTTGTTGTACTATCGCTCCAGCTTAATTTTTTCCAGTTTTTTTTGTCTGTTTGTTTTTTGTCAGCACCCAGGTGTGCTCAGTGTTTACTTCTGTGTCTGCACTCAGGAATCACTCCTGGTGTATTTGTGGGACGGTCTGCGTGGGATGCTGGGGATCGAATCTGGGTTGGCCACATGCAGGGCAGATGCCCTCCTGCTGTATTATATTTCTGGCTCTGATTTTTCTCAGTTTTTGGAGGCTTCTTGACTTTCTTAAGAGTTTTGTAAAAATCAGCTGGAGCAACAGTACGGTGGGGAGGGTGTTTGTCTTGCACTTGGCCGACCCAGGTTCGATTAACAGCATCCTATATGGTTCTCGAGCACCGCCAGGAGTAATTCCTGAGTGCAGAGCCAGGAGGAACCCCTGATCTCTGGGTGTGACCCAAAAAAAGGAAAACAAGCAAATAAAAACAAACAAAAAAAGGGGGCTTTATAAAAAAAAAAGTTCTTACCTGCGAGGGATTTGGTGTGCCATTGGACTCCTGAGCCTTTTATGGTCCCTGCGCTAAGGACCCCCTTATCTTTCTGTTTTTGTCTTTGGGCTACACCGGCTGTGCTCTGGACATACTCCTAGCTCTGTGGTCAGAGTTCACTCCTAGTGGGGTTCAGGGGACCATCTGAGGTACTGGGGATTGAACCCGAGTTGACTGTGTGCCAAGCGAACGCCCCACTATATTGTCTTTCTAGCCCCAGAATAGCGTATCTTTGGGCAAAAAAAAAAAAATTTTTTTTTCAACTAGAATTTTGTCATGTGACTTTTTCGTCAGAGTTTCTTAGCATGAAAACAATATATTTACATCAGTGATTTAATCATTAGTTGCTGTTGGGTCCCCAGATGTTGTGAATGAGTTACAGACACATTCTTCTGGAGGAGGAGGCCATGTTCCTTCGCACTTCAGTTGTCTGGCCACAGCTGTCTCCGTGCAGGGGGTCATGCCTCTGGGTGCTGCCAGGACCTGAGGCTCCAGCGTGAAAAACGTTTGTCAGAGCTCTCCCAGCCTGCGGGCTTTATTATATCTGCTTTACAGAGGTGCAGAGAGGGGAGCGATTGTCTCTGCTCTGCGGTGTTCGGGCTTTGGAGAGAGCCGAAGCCTTCTGGGAATGGGGAAGGTTGTGGGATGGACGGTTGTGTGGCCTTGAAGAGCAGGCAGTAGGTTGGGCCCCAGGGCAGGCCTTGAAGTCTGAGCCCCTGGGGGACGTCCTGACTCTAGCCCTGACTTACATTTTACTTTAGATTTTACAGGATCAAACTTTTTTCCCCTGAAGAACAGTGGCCGTGTCTCACCTGCATTTTAATTTTTTTGGCAGTGTGTGAAATGAAACATGTTTGTAATTACTTGCCTGCTTAAAAAAAAAAAAGAGGGAGGTGGCTGGAGCGATAGTATAGCGGGTAGGGCGTTTGCCTTGCATACAGCTGACCTGGGTTCGATTCCCATCATCCCAGATGGTCCCCCGAGCATCACCAGGAGTGATCCTGAGTGCAGAGCCAGGAGGAACCCCTGAATATTGCTGGATGTGACCCAAAAAGCAAAAAACAAACAAACAAAAAAACAAGTAATCAAAAATCTGCTGGCCACCTCGACTTATGTTGGTGACCAGCTATAAGCAATGGGAGTGAGGAGCAGCTGGCCACAGACTCAGTGCCTGCTGTGCCCTCCTGGCCCTCCACTCCCAGGTATGCGTCCCTTGGTTTCACACTACTGTTTCAGGGCATTAGACCAAGGTCAGCTGGTGCGTGCATGTGTGTGCATGCGAGTGCGCGCGCGCACACACACACACACACACTTGTGCTTTTTTTTTTTTTAAATTTTTATTAGTGAAACACCATGAGGCGTACTCTGTTTTTTAACTGTGGTAAAACATACCAAACATATCACTGATAATTTTATTTGTGCTTGTTTTCTTTTTTTCTTTCTGCTTTTTGGGTCACACCCGGAAATGCAAAGGGGTTTACCTGGCTCTACACTCAGAAATCACCCCTGGGAGTGCTCGGGGACCATATGGGATGCTGGGAAACAAATCAGGGTTGACCGCATACAAGGCAAATGCCCTGCCCGCTGTGCTATCGCTTCAGCCCCTATTTGCGCTTGTTTTACTTACCGGCCAGTTTAGGGGCCTCGGGTGAAAATGTGGAACTGACCCTGGGCACCGCCCGCTCCCCTCCTCAGCCCCTCTGGGCAATCTCTTCCCTTCCTCTTGCTTGTTTTCTTGGATTTCCTTGTCCCTATATTTCATCTCTAGGAAAGTTTGAAGTGGGACAGTGTTAGCTGGTGAAGGTTTTTTTGTTATTTTTTGGTTCGCACCTTGTGGTGCTCAGGGGTTACTCCTGGCTCTGCGCTCAGGAATTACTCCTGGTGGTGCTGCCTGGGGGCCATGTGGGATGCTGGGGATTGCCGGGGATCGAACCTGCTCCTCAACTGTGTGCAAGGCAAACGCCTTCTCTGTTGTCCCGCCCCTCAGGCCGCCACCTGGTGAAGCTCACAGAGAGGCCCCTTCCCCCTGCCCAGCCCTGTAGCTCTCCTTTGCAGGACGGGACTCTCCTGGCAGATGACGCTCCCCCCTCCCATCTAGACTCCCATGCAGGATGCCTTCCTGGCTGGGTTAATCATCGCTGAGAAGCTCCTGTCCCGCGTGCCTTCTCGCCCCCCCCCGCCCCCCAGGACACCCACGTCTAGGCCTCATTTTTTCAAAGTTAGATCATGCTATTCCGCAACTCACTTTTGTCCCGTGCAGCGTCCCTGGGTGTTGGCGCCTGGAAGGCTGGGTGACTTTTGTGGGTGGGACTCTGGATGGTTGAATTGCCCTGGCAGCCATACCGAATGCGGCGCCCACCAGGCTGCCGCCGTGGCCCTGAGGTTTCTGCCCGTCCAGCGTGAGTCTGAGGGGAGGGAGGGGTCTGTGTCCCTCCGGTTACTTTGCCGTGTCCTGGGAGAGTCCAGCGTGGGGTGGGGGTCGGCCTGGTCAGCCTGTACCTTTTGGGGTTTGGCAGTGAGGGCTCCTCCACTGCCTTTCTGCCTGCCTCTCTTGGTGGTCTTGTTCATGGGAGAAGGAGAAATTGAGGAACTGGCATATTTTTGTTGATTGTATTTGGACCGCACCCGGAGGTGCTCAGTGCTCGGGGGTCACTTCGGGGGGGCTAGGGGAGACTATATGGGGTGCTAGGGATGGAATCTGGGTCGGCCGAGTACATGTGGGCCAAGGGAAGTGGGGGGAGACCCTGGTTTCAGCAGCCCCTGAGACCTCTGGGCACCCAGAGCTGTGCCCTGCTGTGCTCAGTGACTCTGCCTATGTTGCAGGCCTGTGTTCAGTTAAAGGAAAGTGGGGGCTGGAGCAATAGCAGAGTGGGTAGGGTGTTTGCCTTGCATGCGGCAGACCCAGGTTCGATTCCCAGCATCCCATATGGTTCCCGGAGCACTGCCAGGAGAGATTTCTGAGTGATTTCTGAGTAACTCCTGTGCATCGCTGGGTGTGACCCAAAAAAGCAGTTAAAGGGAAGGGGAGATTCTCGTTCCTAACACCTGCCTCGGGGATGGCCAGCGGACCCTGGTGAACTCAATCACTAAATTCTTTGTGAGAAGTTGGTGGAGGGGAGGCTACTGTACATCCATCATCTGGACTGAAAGCTTTCACTCTGCAAACCTTTCCCCGGGCGATGCTCCTGCAAAGCTGGTCCCCGCAGGGCCTGAGGTGTGGCAGACTACAGGCCTCCAAGAGCCTCTGGGTCATGATTCCCTTCAGCTTTTTTCATCTTTTTTCTCCCAGAGAAAATCTGCAGTTGAAGTTGTTTCCTGGCTCTGCAGTCTGACTCACAGACGCAAGCCCCGAGGACGGCAGCAGGGCACCCTCTGGTGGCCGCTGGAGTCACCGCCGGGGGTGCTGTGGATGAGACGGCTCCGTCTCTGGGGCATTTGGAGGGTCACTGCTTTTTTTTTTTTTAATTAATTAATTTTTTTTTTTTGGTGGAGATGCTGGGGAACGATTTAATTTAAATTTTTACAAAAAATTGAATCTCGGTGGGATACACAGTCACAAACTTGTTCATGAATGGATTTCAATCATACAGTGTCCCAATGCGACTTCACCCCGGTTTTTGGAGGGGGGGTTGTTTTAGGGCAAACCCTAGAGGTTATTACTGAGGGGTTGCCCTGGGCAGTGCTTGGGGTATCATGTAGCACCAGGAATTGAACTCAAGGGCCCCTAGAATCTGGCATGTTCTCTAATCCTTTGAACCATCTCCTCTGCCTACTTTTTAACTTTTTTTTGTGTGTGGGTGGAGTAATACCTGGCAGTGTTCAGGGATCACTCGTGGCTCTGTTTTCAGGGATCACTCCTGGGGATGATATGGGGTGCTGGGGATCGAACCCAGATTGGCCACGTGAAAGGCAAACTCCCTCCCCACTGTGCTGTCATTCCAGCCCCACTTTTAATTATTTTTAACCAACCCTGCGTTCCCTCTGCCACCTCTTTCTCAGGTAACCTGAGTCGTCTGTCATCAGTGATCTATGGTTTATCAGGTTTATCATTTTCTTCTGTTGTGTCCATTTGCCAGTTCTTTTTCTCTTTTTTTTATTTTGCTTTTTGGGTCACACTTGGCGATGCACAGGAGTTACGTTACTCCTGGCTCTGCAGTCAGGAATCACTTCTGGTGGTGCTCGGGGGACCACATGGGATGCTAGGGATTGAACTCCGGTCGGCCGCGTGCAAGGCAAGCGCCCTACCCGCTGTGCTATTGCTCCAACCCCGGCCAATTCTATTATTTTTATTTTAAATTTGTTGTCCGGTTTTTGGCTCACACCTGAGAGAGCCCACGGGCCTTGACTGTGTGTCCTTGGTGTATGAGCAGGCGTGCTGTGCTGGTATCGGGGTGTGCCTGAGAGACTCAGGCGGGCGCTAGATCCCAGGGGATGGATGGTCTCTCTGTGGAGGTGAGGATGGGGGAGCTCTTGCTTCTGCTGGGCGTGTCTCCTGCCCCACCCGCGATGTCCCCTCTGCCCTGGGCTAATGTGCTTCTTTGTTTGGCCGCAGAATGTCCTAAAGGAACACGCGGACGATGACCCCAGTCTGGCCATCACCGGGGTCCCTGTAGTCACTTGGCCAAAGAAGACTCCAAAGGTAAGTTCAGTGGCTGGCAGCAGAGGCTGTCCATGCCCCTCAGGGCTCTTCTGAGAGGACTGTCCAGCGAGCGGGGCCCTGGGAGAGGGACCCAGGTTGGGTGATTGGCTTTGGTGAGTTCCAGTGTGGTGCTGGGGCTGGAACCCAGGCCCTCCCAGGCGAGTGCTGTACGCTGAGGCCCTGCCCAACCCATCAAATCCCCTGGGGATTTTTTTTTGTTTGTTTTGTTTTGTTTTGGGGGGGCCACTCCCGGCAGTGCTCAGGGCTTACTCCTGGCGGGATTCTGGGGGATTCTGGAGATTGTCTGGGGTGCCAGGGATGGAATTTGGGTCAGCCACGTGCTAGGCAAGAGCCCTTCCCACTCTCCTGCCCTCACTGAAGGAATTTGGATAGGTGCAGTTCACTTTGTAAGATCAACTTCTTTGAAACCATTTCTGAGCCACATGGAGGTGTAAGTAACGATGAGCCTTTTTTTTTTCCTTCTCATTTTAGTTGTGCTTTTTGGGTCTCACCCAGTGATGCTCAGGGGTTCCTCCTGCCTTTGCACTAGGGATAACTACTGGCAGTGCTTGGGAGACCATATGGGTTGCTGGCGATTGAACCTTGGTTGGCCGCATGCAAGGCAAAATGCCTTACCCACTTCGGCTCTCACTGAGGACATTGATTGCGAGATGCAGGGGCCCAAAGGGGGCTCAAGAAGAATCATTGTCTCATTGCACCGCCCTCTCCCCCCCACCCCCCCGCACCCCTTCTCTACTCAGAGGACGCCGGCTTTCAAATCTTGAGTTCTCCCTCCTGGGATCACAGACTTAGAAGTCTGTGACCCGCGAGGGGGGGGGCCTCAGCGAGTGGCGTGTTCCTAGAAGCTCCGTGAAGTGTGTCTGATGGGTGTTGGGGACAGGGCAGGGGCCCCACGATGCGTTTCCTGGCTGCCGGGTTAAACAGTGAACAGGAAGGGGAGGCCCTGTGGCGGCTGACTGCCCGGGCCGCCGGGGTCTCAGGGTTCCCAGGCTGCGTCCCCCCTCTCCGTGCAGGCTGGCTTGACAGATCAAGGGTGCCGAGGCTGTCGGCCAAGGCCGGGAGCGCTGCAGGGTGAGGGTCAGGTTACCTCTCGGTGTGCCCATGCCGGGAAGGTGAGCTGGGCGCGCTTGACCCCCCTCCTTGCCCTCCGGAGAACACAGTTCCTTTCCGGAACTGATTAGGTGCTGGGATGGGGGCTTCCAGATGCAGATGCTACCAAGTCCCCACCTGCTCCTGGGATGGCTGGGTACTGATCCTCCACGCTCTAGCTACTTCCTTCCGTGACCAGGTGGTGGCGGGGGGGGGGAGGGGGACCCCCATTTGTCACCTCAGAACCCAGCCAGGGGGCAGTTTCTCCTGCCCAGCTCTTGGTGGCCTCATTTACGGAGGAGACGGAGTCGTGGGGTGCAGGGCAGCGGGGACCCCCAGTGTTTGTGAACTGTTCCCCCTGGCATTCTCGACACCTTCCGCCTCATGGATTCCGTGATTTATTCCTGGAGGCCAGAGTGGGGAGGAACCAGCCTGGGAGAGTCCCTAAGGCCACAGGGGCACGCGTGGCCCAAGGGTGCCCAGCGGAAGGGACGCACACCCTGGAGTCCGCCCAGCCCCGCTTCTGCTGTGCTTCTCTCTTCCTGTGTGTTGGGACACGTGCTGGGGAGTGAGGTGGCAGCAGCCCCCCTGGGACTTCCTGTTCCTGTTCGTGCCTCCCCAGTCACAGGTGGTGGTGGGAGGGGAGGGTGTGACGTCACCCCATGCTGTGGCCCAGTCAGGGCCGGGGAGTTCCTGCAAGGTGATAGCTTATGTCCTTGGGCCCCTGGCATCAACCCACCCGGGCAACTTAAAGAAAAAAAAAGTTCAATATTGTGTGACTGAAGCCCGATCACAAACAGCTTGGAACAGCTTTGAAACTGTGTCTCACGGTGATGCAATTCAAATAAATAAAAATTCAAGGGCCAGAACAATAGTACGGCGGGGACATCGACCAGTGTGGTCCCCTGAGCTCATCCAGGTGTGGACACAGTTCCTGTCCGGAACTAATTAGGTGCGGGATTGGGGGCTTCCGGATGCAGATGCTACCAAGTCCCCACCTGTTCTTGGGATGGCTGGGTATGGAAACAAAATGTCTGGTCTGGGGCATGAGAGAATCCAGTGTGTAAAACACTTGTCTTGCACATGTTCTGTCCTCGCACCGGCACCTCATAAAGTCAGTCCCCTGAGCACCAGTCAGGAGCAAGTCCTGAGTACGTTTGGGGCTGGCCAATCCCCACCCCAGCTGTGGTGCAAAAAAAAAAAGTATATATATTTTCACATATATATCTCCAGCCTGCGATAGTGTAGGGGTCGAGGCACTTGCCTTGAATTCAGCCAACTCTTGTTTAGTCCCTGGCACTGCATATGGTTACTGGGCATCATCAGAGTGATCCCTGAGCTCTGCCAGGTGTAATCTCAAACCACCTTCCAACCCAGCTGTGGACTGGGAGATGTTCAAAGGACTGGAGAGAGCCCCCAAGTGTGATCTGAGTGTGGCCTCAAAAATATCCAGCTCCCCACCCTCTGTTTGACAGTTTGTCTATCCGTCCACCTACCCACAGCCCGGAAAGCCCAGAAAGCCGACAGATGCGGGCGCTCTGGTCCCTTCAGCTCCCTGGAGGTTTCTTCCCGCTCTTCAAGGAGCTGATGAGATCGGCGCTTTGGGGTGTCAGCCGACGGCCTTCATTCCTCTGCTGCAGATCATTGCCAGGTCTTTGCTGGACTCAGGCTGAGGGGCTTAGCCCTGGCTTCCTTCTAGTGGGGGGGATTCCAGGTGAGCCTCCAGACCGGCTGGTTTCCCCTCCAGTCTCACACGTTTCCTTGGGGGACTTTCGTAGGGGACTTTGCCTACTCCCGGGAGCCGGCAGGATGGAGTCCTGGGTGGGGGGGGAGGGGACACAGACTTCGTCCAGGGCAGTGGGGGCATCTCCGAGGACCACGTACGGTGCCAGGGATCGAGTCAGCTGGCCAGGTGCACAGCCAGCAAGTGCCTTGACCTCAGTTCTGTCCCCACCGCACCTCCACCCAAAGCCTTGCACCCAGAAGGTGGACACTTCAGGCATCACCACCCGTGAGGGCCAGGCAGGGGACAGCAGTGGCTGGACAGGCGGAGTTCCGGCACCTTTGCCCTGTGGCTTCCCAGTACCCTCCCTCTGTGACTGTGACCCAGTTTTCTGCCTCTGGACCCGCGTTACAGAGGCCCGGGGCCCGTGGCTCGGTCACCACTTTCTGCAGAGCGGGGCTGGATGGCTGGGTGGACACAGTCCGTCTCCACAGTCCTGTCCCGCCCTGCTGGACTCAGCCATGCCTCTGGAGCTCCTGCTCCTCTCCTGGCTGCTGATGGAGCCAGAAACGGGTCTTCCACCGCGAGGGGCTTTGAAGAATGTCGTTTGGCTTGGGGGGATGAGGATTGGAAATGCTGTTCCGTAAGCAGAGGAGACTCCGGGCTGGAGCCGCACTCTGCGTGCGGGCTCCTGGGTTTGGCCTGGACCCCAGTTAGAGGGGCCCCCAAACAGACCCTTCCTAGGGGAGAAATAATAGTGGGGTCAAGGTCCTTCACTTGCCTTGCACGTGGTTTGATCCCCAGCACGGGCTTCCCCCGAGCACTGCTAGGAGTGACCCCTGAGAGCAGCCATGTGTAAGCCCTGAGTACCAGTGGGTATGGCCCCAACCACAAGAAATTGACAGTCAAGTGCAAGTGCTCCATGCCATCCGCACCACGTGCCAGGGCTGCTCCGGAGATAGATGGTGTGTGTCAGCTGCAGCTGACCGGAGGTCCTGCAACAGAGTCCCAAGTGTGTCCGTCCGGCGTCATCCTCCCCTTGAATGCCCCAGGTGCAGGGACCACTCACCTCTCCCTGAGATTACCCCGCTGCCATCTGTCTTCTTTGGGAACCGCCTGGTAGTTGAACCTTTCAGGTGTCATGGAGCCCGTTGTTACGGCTTGACGCCCGGGGTCGCTGTATCTCGGCTCTGGCTCAGCCTGTGGTAACGACCATGAGCTCTTGGACAGAGGCGAAGACTGTGAGCCCGCTCTGGGTGGGCAGGCGGCTCGCCACACTCGCGGTTTCTCTTTTGAACAGTGGCTTCTGTGTCGCACGATTCTCCTAGTCAACTGTCATCGGCGATGTGGGGAGCGTGGACATCAGAGACTCTGTCCAGGTGCAGATGACGAGCGCGGGGTCTGGGGAAGTGTCCGGCGTTCGGTTTTGCTCTGTGCTGCACAGTGAGAGGGCAAGAAGGGGGTTGTGGGGAGCCGGGGAAGGTGGGACTCGTCTCGGCCGACTTGTCCTGCTCCACCTGCTTAGGCTGGAGTCCGAGCGCCCAGCACTCACCTGCTGGGTTATTGGCGATGTGGCGGGTGGCGGGGAGGCTCGGTAGGGGTCCCGTGGGAAGGTTTGCGGGTCGGAGTCGACCCCCACCTCTGGCGGCCCTAACTGGGGAGAGGGCTGCTGCTTCTCTGTCATGTTGGAACTGGGAACTGTCCAAGATGTTCTAACCACTTTTTGCCGTGTGGCCCGGCCACACCCAGTACCACCATTACCACCTCCGACCTCTGAGTTCTTTCTTCATCCTTCCCCTGGACTGTCTCGGGCCCCCGACCCCTCAGCCCTCTTCCCCCTCTCCGATTCCCACCCAGGGGTGGGGTCCTAAGTGTCCTCCATGTCTGTCGTTGTGTTGGGGCAGTCTCCATACATCCGTGTGGACGGTCCGAGTTTGTGTGTCCTGCAGCGCTGGTCGCCTGGTGCTCTGGTTCTGGTGGACGCCAGCACTGCCGTGCACTGGGTCTGCGAACATCTCGAGTCCTTCCTTCCTCCTTTCGGCTGTTCTGTGCCCGCAGGTGGAATAGCTGGGTGATCTGGTAACTGTCCAGTGTTCCAGAAACTGCTGGACTGCCTTTGGCCTTCTTTCCTATTTTTGAGGGGAGCCTCCCAGGCCGCTCCCAGTGCTCACCTAGGCCAGATGGTCCATGGTTAGCTGGGCTTTGCTGTGCCAAATCAAATTGGGGTCCCTTGCATGCACAGCACGTGGCCCTGAGCTCCGTGTTCCCTCCCTGCCTCAGCCCCTTCTCTGCAGTGACACTGTGTCACAGCCCCACCAAGACTTGCAGTCTCTTCCCTAGTTTTGTTTTGTTTTGGCCACATCTGGTGGTGCTCGGGGGCTTACTCCTGATACGCTCAGGACTGACTCCCCGCAGACTTGGACCTTGTGGGATGCCGGGGATCGAACCCGTGTCGGCTGCATGCGAGGCAAATGCCTGACCCACTGTACTATCATTCCAGCTCCCATTCCTTCACATTCTTGCCCATAGTTGTTTTCTTTCTTTCTTCTTTTTTTTTTCCCTTTTTTTGGGTCACACCCGGCGATGCACAGGGGTTACTCCTGGCTCATGCACTCAGGAATCACTCCTGGTGGTGCTCGG
>JAOXYA010099724.1:0-10893 GCA_028565675.1 Sorex palustris | reverse complement strand
GAGAATGGGCACTGGTGAAGGTACGGGTGTTTCATTGTATGACCGAGACTTAAACTCAAAAGCTTTGTAACTGCTCTTACGGTGATTCAATAAATAAAATTATTAAAAGAATGAATAAAAAAGTAAGGTGGAGTTTATGCCCAATTCAATCAGCTAATCAGTGGCTGAATAAATAACAGTACTCCTACATAAAAAAATGAGCCCTGCAGACATTGGCAGTGTTTGGGTAACAGTATTTCCTCAGTGATGTTGGATGCCAACTTCTCTTGTTTCTGCACAGGATGGGGAGAGTCCATTAGTAGCATCTGTCTCTTGAGTATCTTCCAGGTAATCACCATCAGTGCCAGGACATGCAGAAGGGCCAAGCTTAAAATAAAAGTTCTCAGGAACCCAATGGTCACTATCTCTTTGTAGTGGATCCTTTCCATGCTGGCAAATATCATTTTCCCTCTCTATATTGTGGCCACATCTGCCTACAGCAGCTCAGGCAGTGAAAGCAAAGATGCATTCTACGCGGTATTGCTCACCTTCCCTGATGTACTATGTTTGGGACTCATGCTCTGGGCCAATGGCCCCATTGTTCTCCTCCTGTACAAGCACAAACAGAGAGTCCAGCAACTGCACACAAACCCCTGAGTCCAGAGCCACCCAAACCATTCTTCTCCTGGCCAGCACTTTTGTCTGCTTTTCCTCCCTTTACTCCTGCTTCCAAGTGGCCCTGTCAGCTGTTGAGAATCCCAGCTGGCTGCTGGGGAACCTCACTGCAGTTATGGCTGCTTGTTTCCCAGTGGTCAGCCCCTTTGTGCTCCTTTGCCAAGGAGCTGATGTGCTCAGGTTTTGCGGTGCCTGGAAGAGAAATCTTAAGTTTGGCTTGATGGGTAGCATGTAGAGTGTTTTAGTTCCTCTGTTCACTGCCAGCTCAAGCCTCCAGAGTCCTGATGAATTTGTGAGTTTTTAGGAAATTTAAACTGAGCTTCCCGAGCATTTACTTCAGAGAACAAAATCAGGTGTCATTGTAATGTGCTGAATAGAATTAGCTTGTTGAATTTATGTGAATGAAGGTGCTTTCAGGCCTCTGGAGAGTAATGGAGGCAGTATTTATGCCATAATGGAGAGAAGACAGAGCCAGGCAGACAGAATCAGATTTGAGGTGAGCAACTCTCAGTGTAACACAGTCAGATGAGCCAGGATGAAAGCAGGTTGGACCTCGTGATAAGGCCCTTGGAAAAAGACCCATCCTGGGAACTGAAGATAATACTGACCAGAATAGATTCTATACTTGAGATTAGACAAAGGCTGATTGGTTTCTAAATATTGAAACAGCACACTCCCTGACTGATAATTAATTGTATGGTGACATAACTTGATCTCTTGGTCTTGAATGAAATGTCACTGGCTTATCTCTAGCAAGTCCCTGTTAAACAAAGTGATCTGATGATTTCTTGGAGAGGTACTGTTTTACCCTTTCTCCCTTCCTCTAAAGAAAGAGCCTTCTTCCTATGATCTGAGAGAATCAGTACTGAGATAGTATATTTTTCAAACATTTTACTCATGGATGAATTCTGTATGTCAGTAGTTGACACCACTTTCGTGTTCCTCAACTCCTGTGAACCCTCCTAAAACAGTTGGACTCACATTGTTTCTCTGCTCACTTTGGCATCGTGGTGTTGCTCAGCCACATAAACTTTGTTTACCCCCTTGGACCTTTAATGCTCATTAATTTTACATTATTTTATTTTTATTTTATTTCCCCTTACACTTCATATAAAACACTGTGATTTACAAAGTTTATCATAATAATTTGCTACAGGCATTTAGTATTCCAACACCAATCTCACCTTGCTGACCCTAGTCTCCAGTTTTCCCAATCACCCTTTGAGCCTGCCCTCATAGAAGACCCTCAATAGCTTATTGTATATTACTCATTACCAGTAATCTGCTAACAGAATGATCTAAAGAAAGTTTCCTTAGAAGAAAATAAGTCAATGATGGTTTTAGGGATCACTTGGGATGGAGATGTGTGCTGAAAGTAGACTAAGGACCAAACATTGTGGCCTCTCAGTATCTCTATTGCAAACCATGATGACCAAAAGTAGAAAGAATAAGAAGGAAGGTGCCTTCACAGAGGCAGAAGGTGGGATGGAGTTGGGGTGGCAGGATGGATACTGGGGACTTAGGTTGTGGAAAATGTGAACTGATGGAGGGATGGGTGCTCGGTCACTGTATGACTGAAACTCAAATATGAAAACTTTGTAATTGTGTGTAACGGTGATTTAATTAAAAAATTAAAAAATTTTTTAAAAAGAATAAACTTAGTGAAAATTGTTGTGTCTCACCAAGCTGCATGAACTTTGGAAGGACTCAGTCGTGTGTGGATTTTCTCTCTGAGGAAGATGACAGATGAGTAACACATAGTGCAGTAGCCGCATAAGGACACTGTCTACCTGCAAAGATGTGGGAAAAGCAGAGAATCTCCACCCAACACCCCCAAAGACTCCTTTGTCAACTCTTTTGAAAGTTAGGTAATTCAAGTTGTTTCTGGCAGATTCCCCACCTGGGGAAAAAAGTTTTCAAAGATACCCTCCCAGGCTTGTTAGTGCCCTGCTGCTGAGGACAAGGCAATAAGTACAGTTCCAAGGGGAGGTGAGATCACAAATCACAAACTCATACCTAGGGATACAGCTTCGTGCTCCAACATCCTGAGTGCTCTCCCCTTCACGTGTGAGCATACTTGGCAGCAGGGAAAATTTTTGAGTTTCTTTTCGTCTCCGGGTTGGGGTCTCTCTGAGAGGGATTTTGTGAAGAACCCCGGGAAGGGAATGTGGTGGGTGGGTAAGGGGGGTTTCTTGGAGACTCATTCCTAAGGGCTGGGTTGGGAAAGTGCCATGGGTCCCAGCTCTGGCACTGCGTTGCTCCCAAGGTGCTGTGTCCTCCTCCCTGACAGCAATGTATTGAGGTTAGTTAAGTGACAATGATAGTTGATGGGTATGGTGGCAGGAGACGAGAGTTACAGAGTTAATGTGCCATTAAAACTGCTTTACGGAATCTGTGGTCATAACTGTGAGCTTTTCACAAGTGCAGCCATGGCACCAGTATGTTTGCTGTAAGAGATAAATTAATCCCTAGAATTAGACTGTCATTTTTAAAATGTGAGTGTAAGGCACTTGCTGAAGTGATTTTTTTTCTGTCACTTGGAGTCTACAAGGTGTCCAGTAAATCTAATTTTTATGTCTCCACTATGAATAGACTTTCTTATACTTAGCATTAGGGAAACAGCTTTAATAGAAAACAGTGTAACATTATATAGAGTACAGATCATTGATCATGCTCAAAAATTTTGTTTGCTTTGGGCCACACCAGCTGTGCTCAAGGCTTACTTCTGGTGGGGTTAAGAGGACCATATGGGTTTCCAGGCATAAGCCTGGGTTGGCTGTGCGCTACGAAAGCACCTTACTTGCTCTGCGATTGCTCTAGCCCCTCAGTCTCAAATTTATCTTGCGTATGTCTGCTGTGTACAGATCATCTACCGCTAATTAAAATATGTCTTCCATAGAAAACAGTTTTCTACCTTCTATATGTCTTGCATTTCAAATATGTTGCATATTCTGAATTTCTCCTGATGATTTGATATACTCAGGTACTAATAAATAGGCATGTTGAGGACCGGATATTCTCATGAGGCTGTTTCTACTTATACAACTGACCATGCCTCAGTGTTTCCTGTCTGTAATGTCTGTGATTCTTGTACTTTTGTTCCTCAAGTACACGCAAATGAATCTCCCCGTTGCCTTCCATCTGTTGAATCTTTTTGCACTTATTAATCCAACTCACCAGGGAGGAGCACATACAGCTCTGCTATATCAGGTCAGCAGCTCAGATTCAGATCTAGAAAAGCTTTCTTGGAAATTGAAATCTGTCTGAAAACAAGTCTTCTAAAAGAAATGGAATTGAGTCATTTCCATTATGTCCAAGAAACTAATTTTGCAAATATCACCAATCCAAGCTGACAAGAGATTTCACTAAGAACTAGATGTGGGTCTGGCTCAGTGGAGGGTGCAGCTGAGGTGTGAGTTTGCAGGGTGAGGGTGGCAAGCACTATCTCTCTTACATCCCTGCCAGCTAGAAACTTCCTTCCGACCCTTCCTCAGGGCGAGGACTTTTGCCATACCCTGACATCTCGGTGTCTCTGTCATGTCTCCTTGATGAGGAATGTCTCCATGCCTGTGTGAAAATTTGTGGGGAGTAAAGAAGGTTGTGCCTGCCCCCCCTCCCCAGCGTCATGAGTCAGACATTGACTATGTTTTTCTTGGCTCTACCCCTGTCCCTCAGAAGTCTCTAGATGGTAGAAGGCCTGAATATTCCACAGCAGGAGGGTTTTGACCGTGGAGAAGGCAGAATCTCAGTGGATTCGATAGGGCCTGTGCCTCCTTTCCCATGCAGGGTTCTCTAGCTCAGAAAAGAAGCTTCCCTCTTTGAAACTGGCATGACAGACACCAGATATTTGATAATAGATGATCTTATTACAGACTGTATCTGGGATCTTGGGGAATTGTTTTTTTCTTTTCTATTATTTCTTCCTTTACTTCACGGGTTTTCGACTGAGGTGCACAGATTTGATTGTCAAGAGCCTGATCGTAGCCAATTTCTTGCTCCTTTTTTTTCAAGTGGAACCGGCTACACTATGGAACATTTTGGGTGGCCTCAAAGGGACTCGGAGTGCAAGTTTCTCCCTTATGTTTGTGGAGTGGGCCCGGGCTATGTCCATTGGGACTACCTGCCTCTTGAGTGTCTTCTAGGCCATTACCATCAGCCCCAGGAGCTCCTGGTGGAGGAGCTAAAAGGTAAAGCTTCCAAATGTGTGGGCCCCTCTATCATCCTGTGCTGGACTGTGAACATGCTGGTAAATATTGTGTACCCTGTATTTCTGTCTCGTAGTTCAGACAGTAATGCCACCTCAATCCAAAAAAAGTTTTGGCTACTGTTCTTATGTTCATCATGACCAAACCATGGATTCAGTGTATGCTATGCTGCTCTCCTTCCCCGATGTGATATTTTTGCGTTCATGCTCTGGGCCAGTGGTTCCATGGTTCTGATCCCTTACAGGCACAAGCAGAGGGTGCAATACCTTCACAGAACCAGCATATCCTCTAAATTGTCCCCTGAGTCCCGAGCCACTCAGACTATCCTCTTCCTGGTTTGTACCTTCATCTATTTCAACACTATGTTCTCCATATTTTGTGTTTCTTTGTCTGTTTTCAATAAACCCAGCTAATTACTCTTGAACGTCAATTCAGTCATCACTTAGTGTGTCCCAACCCTCTGTTCTTTTCTGCTTTTGAGCCAAGAGTCTGATGTGTCCAGGTTCTGCTTTGTCTGCCTGAGGAATCAAAGCCCCCTTAATTCTATGAGAAAAAGCTAAAGTGTCTGTTTTCACAGTGTTACTTTTATCAGTAGCTCTTTTCTTCTCTGACATCTCCATAAAGTTGAAGTGAATGATAGGAGAGTGGTATTTTTTTTCTTTTTGGGTCACACCCAGCAATGCTCAGGGGTTACTCCTGGTTCTGCACTCAGGAATTACTACAGGTGATGCTTAGGAAACAATATGGGATGCTGGGATTTGAACTCCGATCGGCCACATGCAAGCAAACACCCTACCTGCTGTATTATTGTTCCAGCCCTTGCTCAAAATTCTTAATGAGTCATTGTTATAGTGCTTGATTAACCACATGTGCATTGTTTGTGATACAGTGTTTCTTACTCATTCAGTGGAGGAGTTGGGAATATTATCCTGACACCAGTTTCTGATGCCATCTGACATTACAGAAATGTGTTGTGTTTGTATCTTTCAATCTATCACAAAATGTCCTAGATATGCAGTAATGGGCCTGCTATGTGAAGATGAAGTTCATAGAAATGAACAGCAGGTGGCAGATCATTCCTGAACCAGAAAGAGGTAGAGCAAAAGCAGAATTCAGGGACGGGTAAAGTGGAATTCAGTTAAAAGTTTGGTTGGTATGTTTCATCCCTGCAATCGGGGAGGTGATATATTTCGTAGATGCAGTTAGGAAAGCAGATGACTAGCTAGTGACAATTCTGGTAAATATGAATAGATGAAAGAGGGGTGAGATGCAGGGGTACATACAATTGCATTTTGATTCTATTTGGGGTCTCCACGCTGTTCTCCGTGCACTTGGGGGTCACTTCCTATGATAACTCAGAGCGCACAGTACTTGGGTTAATAATGCCGAAATGCTGAGAACCAGTGGGGCTGTGGACACAAGGGCCACCCCAGGCTTCGAAGGCTTCACAAGGGGCCATTTGGTTTCAGATCTGGTACTCAGGGCCTCGAGCTTCCAATTTGGGTTTTCTTTTGGGGGGGGGGACGGTGGCACACCCGGTGATACTCAGGGGTGCTCCTGGCTTTGTGTAGTCTTTGAGCTCTCTTTTCATCTCTTAGCTCATTTTTATACATCAAGTATGAATGAACAATTGGAAAAATGTGGATGGCATGGACTCACGATTTGTACAAAGTAAATTTTGCCTTCCTGATGAAGATGATTTTTCTACACGTTTGTAAGAAAGAGGCCAAAATTCATGCTCATGTGTCTGAAGTGAAATTCATTGATGGTGGAGATATTGGTGACACACTCATGGGGACAGCCATTTGAAAGGCAATGACCTGGCTCCATTCTCTTTTATTGGAAGGTATAGTGGATATTTCCTCATGGATATTTCTTATTAAAACAAATTTTTAAATGTTTTCTCTGTTTGCATTCTGAAGTTTAGGTCAAGTATTAAACACTTGACAGTCTGAGAAACAAAGAAACAGTTTCAATGTAATAGATGAAGCAATTAAACATTTTGCATGAGATTACCATTATTTATAATGCTGACATGAGATAATTTCCTGCATATGAAGATGAATAAGATACAGACTTATAATTGAATATTATACATATATGATCTATATGTATATTTATACATATATTGTATCTATAATGTTATCAATCTTAACAATAGAATATGTATTTTCAGTTTAACTATAAAAGGTATTATATAAAACAGCCCCTCTACAGAATGTTCTCTGCTGTGTGTATTTCCAAAACTTTTTTCTGTCTTTCCATAAAAATTATTCAAAATTTTCCCAATTTACTTATTATGTGACTTTATGTCTCAAAAAATACTGTTGGTGGGTAAGGTTTTATAAAAAAGGTCTTATATAAAAAGTAGCAATTAGGTTCTAATAGTGATGATTTGTGGCACATAGAATGTTGATTTTTTTTAGCCTAATCTGTAGAAATTCCTTTTCTAAATAAAAAAAATTTTGTGGGTTTTTGTTTGTCTTGGGGTCACACCTGATGATGCTCAGGGCTTACTCCTGGTTCTGCACACAGGAATCCGTACTGGAGATGTTCAGGTTATCCAATGGGATGCTGGAGATCAAACCCAGGTTGCCTGCATGCAAGACAAGCACTGTGCCCACTGAACTAACTCTTTGGATCCTAAATATTTATTATTTTTTATTAACATTTTTACTAACATTTTAAAGCTCATATTTGATCCTAATGTAAAATGCAGAAGTAATATCTTTAAAAATCATAGACAATACATGAAAAATTGCATCTTGATGCTTTTGAACTTACAGGGCAAATCCATTGTTTTGTTTGTTTTGGCACCACATCCAGCAATACTCGGGTTACTTCTGGTGATGCTCAGGGAGCTATATGGGATTTTTGGGATCCAGCCCATATCAGCTGCATGCCTACTTGCTCTACTATCGCTCTGGCCCCCTCAAATCCATAAATTAAGATATGAGTCTCATCAGAGCAATGTATCTGTCCACATTATTCATCCCTTAGGAACAGTTCTATGTTTGCATGATTATATGCATAAAGTGCCTCAATAAAATTAGTTTCCACTTAGGATGCCAATTTAGTAATTTAGGCAAACTTCATCTTCAATCTCAGAGAAAGCAGCTCTGAAAAAAAAGTCAGCTAGTATCAACAAAACAATATCCATGCAACATATACACACATGCTTATGTATTTGGTTTGGGGCCCCCACACAGCTGTGTTTTCCTGGCTCTGGGCTCAATGATCAGACCTGGCAGTGCTCAGGGGGCTGCATGCTGTGGCAGGGACTAAACCCAAGTTGCCTGCATGAAGGCAAATGCCTCACCGGCTGTGCTGGCATCCTGGCCACTCAATGCAGTGTCATAAGGAAAATTGAAAAGCAAAGGATACAAACATAAAATGAAAATTACTACCATGTATAAAATAACTCTGGACTCGGAGAATAATCTAATTTATAAAATAATCAGTGACTACTGAGTGGCCTTCTATTAATTGAAGTGTAATATCTTAACCTAATACAAATATCGAGATATAATTTCCCAGCAATAAATGAATTAAACTACTTTGTGTACATATCATATTTCTTTTTAAAATTTATATTTTATTCAACCATTTCTATTGAGATGTCAGGATTTCTACTAACAGTGTCAATCATATTTTCATGCATACATCATTCCAACAGCATACCCTCACTAAAGATCCCCCTTTTCTCTACCCAACTGGGACACCCACACACTCACACACACCCCAGTATGCTTAGTTTTCTAGACAGAATCTTCTGTTTCAACAACTCTGACCATTTTCTATTCCCTTCCTATGTTTCTGTTATATACCACATAGGAGAGAGAAAATATTTATGTGTGTATATATATATATATTATAATTCAGGGTCAAAGAATTTCAATTTGTAGTATACAAGTTGAATGGAAAATCTAAGATTTTTTTCACTAATGAGAAAAAAAGTTTGGTTTTCTATGGAAAGAAAGAAGGAGACAAGAGGTTAAAAAAGAATTCTTTAGATCCAAGGAGCTTATCTTGCTCCTGAGTACAGATAATTTGTTGCCAAAATTCATTGGTCTGATGAAATGTCCGTCATTAAGAATTATGATGTGGGTGACTTCTTATTCAGTGTTTTCTGAAACCAACTTTTCACCAAGAACAACAGTTTCACCTCTTTCAGTATTCTTGCTCTTACTTCAGAGGAGAGAGCGAATGTAGTGCCTCAGGAACAGTTCCCCAGCACCAGTTAATGATGGCATCACATATGTCAACTTCTTCCCATCCACTCAGTCGTCAAAAGGCTGCTTTTAAGTCTTGAAGTTGTCATTTTTATTCACACACATAAAGAAGAGAGATATAGCTCTATGAATTTTATGATTTCAATGCCTGTGGACAGGTAACCAGAAGTGGGATGGCAGAATTACACATGGTAATTATTAAAAAACAAAACAAAAAAAAAGTTCTAAAATCCTTGCAGTTTTTCCTATAATTGTACCACTTTATTCCTAACTTTAGTCAGATAGGGTTCCCTCTTCCCCCATGTTCTTGACAAGTCACATCACCTTTGTTTTTACTGAGGGTAGCCAGGGTCCCAACTGTGAAAAACTGAATCCTGCTGTGATGGGAGTTACATTTCCTCCATTCCATCACACTCACCTATTCCTAAGTGTCTTCATATTCCTGAGCCTTTGCTCCATCTACACTGAATTATAAATCCCATGTCTAAGACATCTGTATGTGATACTCATTCTAATAGAGGAGACCAGTCATGTGTTGCATTAAAACATTGTCACTGAAACATTTTTACTGTGTAGGTACACTCGATGCACACTTGCCCTACAATGATGCTCCCGCACAAGAAGGGCCAATAATCATCTGGAGGGCTGGAAAGAGTACAAAGGGAAAGGCACTGGCGTTGTCCCTGAGCACAGATCCAGGAGTAAGCCCTGAACAGTGCCAGGTGTGGTTCTCAAGCCTCCCAAGAGAAAATTAAATATAAACTTGGGCACACACCTGGGGGTACTCAGAGACTGCTTCCAGCTCAGTGACTGAGGGTCACTCCTGGTGCTGGGGATGGTGCTCAGGACTCCTGCATGCAAAGAACATGTCCCAGCCTTTTGAGCTCCTTAGCACCTCTTTTATGGAGGAGTAGTTTCCTAAATGGAGTGAATGAGTGGGGGTGAGGTGTTCTTCGAAAAGACGCTTGGGTTACTCCACTTCTCTGGGAGTCCTCTTTCAGCTTTGCCCTTCAGTGATAGGCAAAGGGTGTATGTGTGTAGGTATGGTGGTGAAGCATCCATAGCCTTCCTGCCCCCAAACCCTAATTCCTTCTTTAAGATGGTTTGAAGGTTGTGGAAGGCAACTCTGCAGAGTGAGATTAGGAAGAGATTGTTAGTAACAGCCTTAAGGCCATTGCATTAGAGCAGAGAGACTTCAAGGCCAAGTCACAGCATCAGTAGCAGAATGAACAGTCTTATTCAGAGAGAGGAAGTTGAAGGACAGCAGACTATGTCTTGGGTTCTCAGAAGACCACTTGACAGAGCTGTGGTGGAAGGGGGCCATATGGCAAGAAATGATGATTGGCTGTGACTTGCTCTCAGGTCCAGGGTGAGCAACAGCATGTTTGCTGGCAAAAGTGTGAAGTGCTCACAAAACTCCATAAACATACTGTCCTGCCAAGAGTGGAGGAAGGAGACAAGTTCAACAGACTGTTCAACCAACATACAACTGGTCCTTATCATGGATTATCAGGAGAATGCAAGTCAAAATGACAGTGGGAGATAACTTCAAACCTACATTTGAAAGGCCAGAATAGGCCGGGCTAGAGAGGTAATATAGCTGCTAGGGTGTCTGCCTTGCTTGCGGCAAACCTGGGTTCAATCTCTGTCACTCCATATGATGTCTGGAACCCTTCCAGGAGTGATCCCTGAGCACAGAGCCTAGAGCATGACCTCAATACTGCTTGACATGACCCAGAAATAAAACAACTACAGCAGAAAAATAAAGGCCAGAAACAACAAGTGCTGGTGGGGCCAGAGTG
>JAOXYA010099692.1:0-10893 GCA_028565675.1 Sorex palustris | reverse complement strand
AGCAGAAGTGGAGGGGCCAGGGAAAGAGCTCCATCAAGTGCCATTTTGAGCAGGCAATTGTAAATCCGTTTAAGCCGGCTATTGTGAATAGTGCTGCAATGAACATAAGAGTGCAAATATTTTTTTCTGAATAGTTTTTGATCTAAGAAATGGAATGGCTGGGTCATATGAAAGTGCAAGTCTTGGTTTTTTGAGGTGTTTATACTGTTTTCCAGTATATGGAGGCTAAACTAGTCAGTACTCCCATTAGCAGTGGAAGAGGATTCCTTTTTCCCCACACCCCTGCCAATACTTGGTTGGGGTTTTTTATTTTTTTGTTGTTGATTTTTTTTAATGTGAACCAGCCTTACTGGAGGGTGTGATACTTCATTGTTTTGGTTTGCAATTACTTGATGATAAGTGATAGAGCATTTTTAAGATACACCAATTAACCGTCTTCTTTCCATTTCAAATTTCTGCATGCTCCTTGTATAACTAAAAGGTTAGACTGGATTCAGGAGTCACTCATAGAGTTGAAAGCACAAAATCATAATAGGAGAAGGAACCTACAGAACATACAGGAAACTACAGAAGACACAAGGACCTAGGGCTGGAGCGATAGTACAACAGGTAGGGCACTTGCCTTTTATGCGGCCGGCCCAGGTTCAATCCTCAGCTTTCCATATGGTCCCTGAGCACTGCCAGAAGTGATCCCTGAGCACAACTGGGTATGCTTGCCCACCAAAAAATCGGGAGGGGGCTTATCAAGAGCCAAGCACTTGTTCAATAAGCAGGTTATCAGTATAAAAGAGCCTCATGATTGCTGAGTTAGGTACAGTAGGCAAATATACGCAAATAAAGCAGAAGTCTAGCATCCAGTGACAGCTCTGACAAGGAGGAAACCCAGGATGCTTGGGAAAATACTTGCAAATTTTTAAGTTGCACACAGCTTTGGGGGTGGGTTGATGGGTCAAAAGCTCAGAAACCAGGGGATGGGGGGAAGCATCTCAACCATGTTTACACTCAGTAACAAGAGTAACTGTTGTACTTAACTGCCTGTATATCCTTCATCTTTCAAGTGATCCTTCATTCTTAAAGGGATCCTGCAAAATGGGGTTCTCCCCTATCTGTGTAGGAGAAGAATGAAGTGCAGTTGAATTGCTCGCTGGAGTGTCTTGGTGGACATGAAGCAGTCCTAGGTTGGAATTGCACATGAGGCAGGGGTGGGGTAGATATTGCAGAGGGAAATGGGGACACATTAAGGAAAGCTGATGGAACTGAGGCTCTGTACCCATTGCCCAGGCAACAGTTACTTCCCGGGGAGCACATGGCAGCCAATGCCAGAACTGGTTCCATGGAGGCTCTCTCCCTCCATCTTGGCATCCGAGAGCCTTTGCCCAACACCCAGCCTGCCAAGCATTGAGCAGCTATTGTGGAATGATTAAAGAAATGGGTGGGTTTCTGAGTTTTCAACCCTCCAATCCACCCCAAAAGCTGTGTGCAACTTAAAAATTTGCAAGTATTTTGCCAAGCACGCTGAGTTTCCTCCTTGTCAGAGCTATCACTGGATGCTAGACTTCTGCTTTATTTACTTCTGTTTTCCCCACTGTACCTAACTCAGCAATCATGAGGCCCCTTTTTACTCTGGTAACCTGTTTATTGGACAAGTGCCTGGCTCTTGATAAGTGCCGGTAAGTATTTATTGAGTAGTTACTGTTTATAGAGAAGAAGGGAGGCTTCAACAAATATCTGAAGATGTAATAAAAGCTTAAAGGCAGTAATTCATGCACAGTACTTAGTTCCCCATGCCCAACACTTGGCAGTCTTGCCGTGAATATTGGCCAGTACTGTCATCTGCATGTCACTTGCTGGAGATCAGGAGTAAGGCAGTCTCTGTCCTCACAAACCTTCTTGTCTAAATTGAAATATGGGGGGTGGGAGAGAGAGTGCAGGGGTCAAACACTTGCCCTGCACACAACTGACCCAGGTTAAATCCCTGGCACCACATAGGGTCCCCTGTGCCCCGCTAGGAATGACCCCTGACCACAGAGTTAGGAGTAAATCTTGTTTACTTAATAAACATACACTCACACAATTTGCTTTGTATATTACTGTAGTTTTAAGAATGGAGAAAAAGTCATGTTCAGCAGTTCTTCATAACAGACAATACAAAATATATTATTTTGGTTGTATTTTAGGACAGGGATTGGGGCCTGGGATGGAAACATCCCAAATTTGGTGATGGGAAGGTGTAATCGTGGTGGGATTGGTGTTTGAATATTGAATGTAATCAAACATTGTGAACTAACATAAAATTAAAAAAATTTTTTTAAAAAGTAATGTGGAGTTTATGCCCAATTCAATCAGCTTAATCAATGGCCGGATAAATAGCAGTGCATTTTTTAAAAAAAACAAAAAGAATGGAGGAAAAATCAGAACAGTAGCATGAGGTGTCATTAGAAACAAAGTGTGTTAGTAGACAAAGTAGCTGACATTTCAGATTAGAGTTTTTAAAAAATAACCTGATTGGTGGAACACCGGTATCTAAAAGCAAGCATGTCCCCACACCTCTCCCTCACCCATCTGTCCATGCCCTGACCCTGACTCTGTTTCCACCCATCTGCTGCTTCTTCCTCTCCATGATCTCTTTCCCTCATCTTTTGTGTCTATGATACCTAAACCACAGAGCCATCAGTACTGAAGCGTGAGTCCCAGACTGCATTAACTAATCTTAAACTGTACTTGTTAAAGAGGCAGGCTGCTGTGATGGGAGGGAAACCAGGACATTGGCAGAAGGAAGGTGACAGTTGTTTGTTGATTGCTATTGGAACATTGTACACCTGAAAATCTAGTAGAGACACAATTCTAAGTTATGGTGCCTAAATTTTTAAAAATGTTTAAATGAATACACATTCTAATTCTTAGAATATTGAATATATGTATATGTGTTTATGTGTATATATATTAATATGTATATATGTGTGTTTATATTATATATGTGATAAATATATATTTCATGTCAGTGCTTTGACGCTTTGACACCTTTGGGTTCTTCATTACTCTGAAGGGATTATCTGCTCCTCTTCCCAGGGCTAAGAAACTTCTAGATATAGTGAAATCAAGTCACTGAAGAACATTCATTTCACATGCAAACCAACCCAGCTCACAGGGCCCCAATTCTTTCTCTTTATAGGATTCAGAAGCTCCAGGCAACTTCAACATGCACTGTCACCTTACTAGTCATTTGGACTTACTCATCCCCCCCATCCCCAAGACTTTGTATTGGTTCTTTTTAAAAATAGTTTGTTTTCTCTGCTGAGATTTTGTGCTTGTTCTTTATTGCCATTTTCATTATTTCCAAACTTGTTTTCTTTTACATCTTTGAGGTAATCCTGGCTTGTTTATTCTAAGGCTCTATCTCCATTGGTGGTCTTTTCTTTTACGCTGTATATGATTGTGTATGTATAAACTTTGTATATGATTCCTTTTAGAGACTCTGGATTTGATTATGCTCCTCTGAAAAGTACGGATTGAGGATTAAAGGGCAACAGTTAACATGGCTAGAATTAGTCTCCCTTTTCCTGTGCCTGCCCTCTGCATCCTAGCAGAATTCTCCTGTTCTTTTAGAGCAACTTTCAGTTTTTCTTGCTTGTCTCGACTAGTTTCAGGATGAACCAGCGATGTGAGAAGCCTCCCACAGAATTTGTGGCCCCTTTACTGTTCTCTCCTTCAGTGTCCTTCCTCATTTTCCATCTGCTCTGATCACTCTGAGCTTGGATCTCTCAGTATTTTTTTCTTTAATGTCAGAAAGACTGGAGGAAGCTTGCAAGTCTGAGGTTCTTCTGTTCAAGCTTAGCTGCCCGGTTTGGCAGGGGACGTGGGTCATTAGGCAAAAAGCAATTAAAAAACAAGAAAGGTTCCCAGAGATTTTTTTTCCTTCCAAGCATCAAATTTCCCCTGGTGTCTTTGTTTTTATTTAAAAAAATAATAATGCCTTTAGTAGTTATGAGGCGTATTTTGTCCCATTCATCATTGCTATCTGTAAAGGACTGGTGTGGAACGGACTAATCCTTCATTCCCAAGTAGTCTCCTATAAATATTCCATGTCATATTTATTTTTGAAAATATTTTTAAATGTAATTTTTTAAAAAGAAATACAGAACTGTTGTTGAATACCAGTTGTAACAATTGTAACAGATGACCAACATTTTTAGTTTTCTGCCAGGCGATCTTGTTTTTGCAAGGGCCTGCAATAAAACTTGTGCCATCTTTATTTAAAATGAAATAGCACTGGAGAGCTGCACCGTGTGCTCTGAGGCCTTTGCTACTGACATCTCCTTCTGAGGAGTCAGAAACTCTCCAAACTGCGAGTAACCACAGTATATCCAGAATGTGAAGGTTAGAACTACTTTAACAGATTGCCAGCTTCACCCCGGCCATGAGTTTTTATGTTCACCAAAAAACCTTAATAATTCATTGTTAGAAATGTGCATTCATGAATTAACCTACACACAGAAAATTATTCCATGATGGCAGTTCTTTATAAAAATGTTTCTAAGACCTAAAAGGTTGAAAATCACTGCTTGCAGGGCCAGAGCAATAGTACAGTGGGTAAGGCACTCGCCTTGCACACAGCTGACGCAAGTTCAACCCCCAGCATCCCATATGGGCCCCTGAGCATCACCAGTAATGACTCCTGAGCGCAGAGCCAGGAGTAACCCCTGAGTAGCACCACCAGGAGGGGGCCCAAAAACAAAAAAAAATTAATAAAAAAGAAGAAAGAAAATATCACTGCTTGCCATTACCCTACTTGAAATTCTTAACTTTATTTGGCCTAGTCACCTTTTCAGTGACTATATGTGTATATGTATACATATGCACATATACATATATACGTATACATACACACATATAGTCACCGAAATATGTACATCTTCTCAAGCTTGAACACACCCCAGCATCCATACGGCTTTTCAGAAGACAGAATTAGCGTCCAAGACAAGCTGCTAAGCATTCTCCATTGAAAGTAAGGTTTCCCTTACTATATACATACACACACACACACACACACACACACACACACACACACACACACAAACACACATATTTTAGCACGGTGGGTAAGGCATTTGCCTTGCATGCGGCCAAGCCGGTTGGCCCAGGTTTGATTCCTCCACCCCTCTCAGAGAGCCCGGCAAGATACCGAGAGTATCTCGCCCGCACGGCAGAGCCTGGCAAGCTCCCCGTGATGTATTGGATATGCCAAACACAGTAACAACAAGTCTCACAACGGAGACGTTACTGGGCCCACTCGAGCAAATCGATGAACAATGGGAGGACAGTGCTATAGTGCTCGCTCGCTTTCTCTCTCTCTCTCTCTCTCTCTCTCTCTCTCTCTCTCTCTCCCTCTCTCTCTCTTTCTCTCTCTCTCTATATATATACATACACAGATTTATTGTGTCCCCCTTGAAATCTACCTTCTTTATCTTTAAAAATCTTTTAAAGATACCATGATTTACAGGCTGGAGCCATAGCACAGCTGGTAAGGCATTTGCCTTGCATGGCTACTACCCTCCACTTTCCAGCACCCACAAACAGGATTAGGGTTGGCGAAGGGTGGCAGGTATCACCCACTTAGGGAAACCTTACTTTCAAGGAGAATGCTTAGTAGCTTTTCTTGGATGCTAATTCTGTCTTCTGAAAAGCCATATGGATGCTGGGGTGTGTCCAAGCTTGAGAAGATGTACTTATTTAATTTGGGGGTGTGAGTAACTTATAGTGGTACCCCAAGGGATTCGCTTTCAAACATCTACCTTCTTCCCAGAGCTGGCACCTAGATACTTATTTGCCAAAACACAATCGCTCTCTGCTGGGAATATTTTTGCATATGTCATCTTTCTATAAATCCCCACCGCATTCATCCTGTGCACTTAAGATTTGAATAATTAGCTGCAAATACAGCACCATGATTAGCGATGGTGAATTGATGGTTTACCATGAAGAAAAAAATTAAGAAAGCATGCCCTTTGAGAGTGATTTAAAACCTTCCAACTGGTATTTACCACATGAAGTGACATTTAAAAGTGTTTAATATTCTGGGATGTGCTTCAGCTGTGCTGGCCTTAAATTGAAGCTGAGCAATTTGAGAGATTGTCTCCTCGACTCAGGGAGATGAGCAGAACAGCATTTGCTCAGACCAGACACCTCCTTTTGAGCCCGTGCCTGTTGGCATCTCAAAGTACAACTTCTACCCTTTGGAAATCAAGACTTGAAGATCTTGAGACTTGAAGAACTTGATCATTGAGACTGGGTATCAACTTTCCGCTTCTTTGGAAGGTCTTTTAATATTTCAGGGAACTAGGCATTCCTGATTTCCAATCCCCTGCGCACCCTGGGCTCAGGCAAGCATTGCAGACAGATGGACAGACGGACATACAGACTGACTTCCCCAGCCTTAGCCCTGCACCCTGGTCTGTGCGCCTGTGCCTCAGCTGTGGTCTTGGTGCTTGCTGAGATGGGGCATGTTTCCCCAGGGCCCAGCAGCTGTATGGGGGAGCTCTAGCCCACCCCGAGCCCTGCTTTTTGCATTTCTGTTTCTGCTCTCACTCCTATTTGCCAAGATTCCCCCTTGGGTGACCATGGATCCAGGAGGCCACACGCCCCCAGCGCTGTGTCACTCTGTTGTGCCTCCAGCCTGTCCCTAGCTACCAACTTCCCCCGGGGCCCCTTCACATATGTCTCCCCCTGCCGGCTTTGAGGCAACCTTGGGGTACAGAAACCCAACAAAGTTCACCAAGGAGTGAGCTCCTCATCCTGTGAGCTGAGGCCTTATCCAGATCCCTCACACATCTCAGCTGCGTCTACATTTCTGCAGGATTTCCCAGATGTCC
Organism: Sorex palustris; assembly: GCA_028565675.1. Taxonomy (NCBI): domain Eukaryota; kingdom Metazoa; phylum Chordata; class Mammalia; order Eulipotyphla; family Soricidae; genus Sorex; species Sorex palustris. The sequence goes on along the minus strand of JAOXYA010099692.1, from coordinate 4,024 downwards.
TGCAATACCGGTGACCCCTGTGAAAATGCAGCTGGTAGCCCCCCAGAAGCCGTTTCAAAGTTTGGGCTCAGGAGCCCGGAGCCCATAGTTTTCCCAGTGACCTGGAGGGCTTCTTGGGAGAACCAAAGTTTAAGAACAGCTGATGGGGGCCAGAGCGATAGTACAGCGGGTAGGGCATTTGCCTTGCATGCAACCGACCCAGGTTCGATCCCCAGCATCCCGTATGGTCCCCAAGCACTGCCAGTAGTAATTCCTGAGTGCAGAGCCAGGAATAACCCCTGTGCATCTCCGGGTGTGACCCAACCCCCCCCAAAAAAAAAGAACAACTGATGGGACTTCAGGTCAAAGTCCAAGGCATGCACTCCCTCAGGCTGGGACTATGTGTACTCTAGCTGCTGGTTGGTGACAGGTGTCGCTACTTGGGGGCACTGAGTAACGATTTGGTTGGTCCCACCAGTGGGTCTCAGACTGGGGCCACACTACTGCCACCCTAAATTTAGGTCCCAGCTTCTTGGACTGTGGGTGTCTCCTACTATGGGGTTACGGTAAGTTTTTGAGGCATTTTGGTTTTTAGGCCACACCCAGAGGTGCTCAGGGTTTATTGCTGTCTCTGCATGCAGGGATCACTCCTGGCAGTGTTCTGGGAACGTTATGGATGCTGGGGATCTAACCTAGGTCAGCTGCATGCAAGACAATCACCCTACCCTCTGTACTATGCCTCCAGTCCCTGTAGTGAGTGTTTAAAAATAACTTTCTCACAGACCAGAGAGATCACTCGGGGGCTGAGTACATGCTTTGGAAGCAGTCCCTGAGCAGTGCTGAATGCGGTCCCCAACCCCCCCTCCCCAAAGAAAGGGTCTTTAAAAATGTCTTGATGTTCTATGATTAGTAAATGTTTGACTTATAGACCTACTTTATCTACTTACCTACTATACTGGGGTTGTGAGTAGGGACTCACAACCCAGTACAGTAAGTAAGAACCTGGAGAATTTGGAGAGAACCTGGAGAGATAGTATAGTGGGTAGTGCATTTACTTGCACACAGCCAACTAGGATTTGATCCCCAGCCTCCCATATGGCCCCCCAGATCTGCCAGGAGTGAACCCTGAAGGCTGAACCAGGAGTAAGCCCTGAGCACAGTTGGGTATGCCCCCCAAACCAACACACAGAGAAGCCATAGAGCTGCCCTTTGTTTCTGACCTCTCTATGAACCTCCTGGTGCTTCCTGCTCCCACAAGGTCAGAGCTGAGCTCACGGGCCATGTGGGACCTGATCTCTGGGAAGCATCTGTCAGTGCTTGTCTCAGAGGCAGAGAGACAGGGGCCAAAATTTTGCCCAGTGGTGCTGCCTGACTGGGATCCCAGAGGTCAACCTGGTTCACGACTCTGTTTCTACCCTGGGGGTTGTATCTAGGAGCAGGAAGTGGCTGGTACTCGGGCATCTGGGCCCTGAGCTTCCTCCAGGGGTCCTGTGCATGGCACCTTCTCACCCACCCCCATCCCCCAGTTGACTTCTTCTGCTTTGAGATGGATAAGGCTCTAAGAACAGGGGCAGGGAGCTGACTCTGCTTCCCCCAACAAGAAAAAAGCCACTACGATTGCCAGTGGGGAGCATGTGGGGCTGGAGAGCTATGAAGGGACAGCCCCCTTCCCTGCGCCTGCAGTGACGGAAGGAAGAACAGGGGTCCCAGGAGCTCCCCCTTCTGGTCAGTTGACTGACTTGGAATGGCCAACAAATCAGGCACCTGCTGGTGGCCCCGTACCCAACTGATGCCCCTGCTAAGACTTAGGACTGCGGAGACCCCTCAGCTGCATGGTGAAGGCCCTGGCCCATATGTCCACCTGGCGCCAGCGGGCAGCCCTGCTGGATGCCGTCCCAGCCAGGCACAGAACCAAGGAGCCGCCTGACTGTGCCCAGGCCATGCCACAAAGGATCTGAAAGTGGGTTAGGGCATCATGTCCCTCAGGACTGCCCAGGACAGGGCTGGCTTCCTATGCCCCAGCCCTACTGGCTGTTACCGAGGGCACTGTGGGGAACCAGGGGCAAGGGAAATGGGACCACCCACCTCTCTGCTGTCTGGGGCAATACAAAGCCCAAAGAGATGGCTAGTTCCCCGTCGCATCCTCAGAGAGGCCCAGGGATGGGGACAACACTCAGGACTCAGGGACATTGACCTACAACAGCCACCACCGTGACGAGGATGCTTGAGGGTCCAGCATGCCAATGGGGGCCATGGAGGAGCCCCATGAGCCTGTCAGGCCAATGACAGTCTCTGCTGTGAGGAGTCTAAGTGCCGCTAAATGCCAGAGCAAGCCGGGGCAGGGCACCACCCTGCCAGGCTCCTGAGGCTCCGGCTGTTTGGGTTCAGAGGGGCCATGCTGTGAAGTGGACACCACAGGCCATAGCAGCTGCCCAGGACAAGGGGAGGTCTACGGGGCAACAAGACTCCCTTAGTTCCAGAGCGTACACAACCCCTCAGCTCACACACAAACCTCAAACCACACATCATATTGCACATGCACTCCAGACACACAAACATCACACACACCATATCACACACACACATCATGTCACACATCTCACACTGCACATCATAGCTCACATACACATCATGTCACAGACATCCCCTCACCATGTACAAATAATAATAAACACACACGTCACATCTGCACATCATGTCACACATCCCAGACACACAAATGTGTCACATATCACATACACTTCATGTCACATACACCTCACACATCATGTCTCACAGACACACACCCTAATCCACGTCACATATCACACACTAACACATACACCTCATACACATCATATCACACATGGACACAGCCCTCCAGTCACACACACATACCTCACACCCTGCACATCATGTCATACACAGAAACACACACCCACCCCACATGTACCTCACTCTCACACATCATATCATACATATCATATCAGACACAGACATATGCACACATACAATATCACAGACACAGAATCTCACATCCCCTCATACACACATCACATCCACAATCATATCACATTGCTCATAACTCAGCCACTCCTCACCTCTCTCTCTCACACTCACACACACGAACACACACAAACACACCTCCTGGGAGACTACAGCAGGACAGAACAGGTATGGTCATCTTGTGGGTGTTCCTGCTCTGTCTCTTGAAGTTGAGGGACTATGACACAGAAAGGGGTGGAGTGGGGTTCAAGTTGGATGAGCCTGGAGCAAGTGATAGTGCAGCTCTTGCTGGTGGGCTACGGGGCCAGTGAGAGGGACAGCTTGTCCCCGAACCCAGACCTGTAACCATGCTCTGCGCTTCTGCTCTCCCTGACTCCTCCCTTTTTGATATGGCACTTTATGCTCAGAGATGAAGTTTCTCTTTGCCAGTGATGTGATTAAACACAGGCTCATGGTGGGAATTAACCATAGTTTATAGTTAGAATACAAGCCAATGGCATATAGCCTAAGTTAACAAGCCACCAAGGAAATAACACTCAAAACCAGGATCCGATGAACTAAACTCTTGCTCCAGGCCGAGGGGGAGAGGAAAGAATTAAAGTCCCTGTTTATATAAGGAGCACTTTTCTAGGAGAGGGTTCCTGGGAGAGTTTGTTCAGCCAGTCAAGAACTGACATCTGTTCAGAACACGCTGCGGAAAGAAATCATGAATGCCTTGTGAAGCTAAAGCTTAGCGAAGCATAGCTCCCAGGGTGTAGGGCAGAAAGGCCCCCTCAGGTGGACACAGGTGCCCCTTGCGGCCGCAAAGTGCCCCGCCTGGCTGCCACCCTCAACCATCCACACAAACTCCTGCTGTTTCAAGCTTCCCTGTTCCTCGGTCCTTAGTCCTGCCTGTCTTTATACCCACTTGTACTTGGCAGCTCAGCAATTCTGAGGACAAATTCTGCCTGTTTGCGATAGAGTGATAAAGAACTTGGACATTAGGGCTGGAGCGATAGCACAGTGGGTAGGGCATTTGCCTTGCACACGGCCGACCCGGGTTCGATTCCCAGCATCCCAT
>JAOXYA010099683.1:0-10893 GCA_028565675.1 Sorex palustris | reverse complement strand
TAAATGTAAATTTCTAGATTGTAAATGGTTGGGTTCCAGAGACATCTCTGTATGGCACTAATCCATTTTGGGATTCACTTGGAAGTCTCTCCAAGCATCATCCAAGGGCCAGGGCTGTTGGTGTGCTAATATGGCACCGGAGGCAAATTGTGGGTGTGACACCCAGTCTGCTGGACGGGCATGGACCTGGGGAGGGACAGCCTGGGTCCTCTGCTGCCACGTGGCCTGGAGATTTAGTCCTGGAACCTGCATACCAGGGGTCTGGCTTGTGGAGCTCTTGGTCGCTGGGATTCCATCTGGAATAGGCAGGGAGACTGCACCTGCTCTATCTGGGCTGCCTAGTGAAATTGGCTTCGTATGGGGCTCTGTAGTATCTTCAGGGACTCACTGCTGTGTCTCTGGGCTAGGGTTATTGGTTTGCTAGGATGGCGCCCAGAGGCAAATAGTCCTGGAACCCCCATACCTGGGCCTTGCTTGTGGAAGCTCTCGGTCACTGGGATTCTATCTGGAGCAGGCGGGGAAACTGCATTGCTCCATCTGGGCTTCCTCAATGAAATTGGCTTGGTATCAGGCCGGAGAGATCTCCAGCACTGTGGTGTCTTCTGGGACTCGCTGCTGTGTCTCTGGGCCAGGGCTGTTGGTACACTAGGATGGCGCCCAGAGACAAATTGTGGGTATGAGAGCCAGTGTGCTGGGTGGGTGGGGACCCGGGGAGGGACAGCCCGCGTCCTCTGCCACCATGCCTGGAGATTCAGTCCTGGGACCCACATACCTGGGCCTTGCTTGTGGAAGCTCTTGGTCACCAGGATTCTATCTGAAGTAGGTGGGGCACTGCACCTGCTCCATCTGGGGTGCCCGGTGAAATTGACTTGGTATGGAGCCCAGAGAGATCTCTGGCGCTATGGTGTCTTCAGGGACTCGCTGTTGTGTCTCTTGGTCAGGGCTGTTAGTATGCTAAGATGGCACCTGGAGGGAAATAGTCCTGGAACCCACATACCTGGGCCTTGTTTGTGGAATCTCTTGGTCACCGGGATTCCATCTGGAGTAGGCGGGGACACTGCACCTGGTGAAATTGGCTACATATGAGGTCTGGAGAGATCTCTGGCGCTGTGGTGTCTTCCAGGACTTGCTGCTGTGTCTCTGGGTCAGGGCTGTTGGTGCGCTAGGATGATGCCTGGAGGCAAATTGTGGGCATGACAGCCAGTCTCCTGGCCAGGTTGGGACTAGGGGTGGGGGAACAGTTCCGGTGACGACCATATTCTGTGCTGGGGATTGGACCTGGGTTGGCTGCATGCAAGGCAAGCACACTACCTACTCTGCTATCTCTCTGGGCACTGAAATGAGGTATCTGTCTCTATCCCAGAGAGATAGCAGTTAAAACTTGACTTTTGCCCGGAGCTAATGAGTTTAAAAATTACTCTGAAAAGTAGAAATAAAGTAAAAGTCTGCGAGATTTTTAAAAGAGCTTTTAAACATTGGGACTGAGTACATTTTTTGTTGCTTGTACTTGCTTCTACCTAGAGTGGGTCACACATTTGTACTTTTTCAGCTCTTGTTCAAAAAAGCTTGGGTCTGAATGGATGAAAACAGGTGATCTGTACCCCTTTCCTCTCCCCCACAGATCTTAAGGGATTATCCTAGAAAGGGGAGTTTTCCTCAAAGGGAACCTAGGCTTTGAATAGCTTGAAAAGGGTCCTGAATCCTCTTCTCTTTGGGTGGGAACAGCTAGAGAGCAAGTTCTGAATAATTCCTCCTGGTCCAGGCTCTCTGCCTTCCTTCACAAGCTTGGTCAGTGCATTCCCTCAGTGTTGATATTCATGGTGACTCTCTCCTCACCCCTTTCTTCCTTCTCTTAGACATTGTTCCAGAGTCTGGGGTCTGGGTTTTGCCCCTTTATGACCACAACTCTCTCTGCTTCCTGTGGGGTCATTATTGATCTGTCTTCATACTGGGGGAAAAAGTAGAATTTTCCCACCACCTTGGGCTGAGTCCACGAATGAGCCTGTCCAGGGCTGTCTGCATCTGTTACCATATTTTTGTTTTTGTATGTTGGGACTTGTCTTTCCTCTCTGCTCTCCAAGCCTGGATATACCCATGTTCTCTCTAGAGTGGAGCATCCCGGGTTTGATAGAACTCCATTGGTCAGGAGCATCAGGGGCAGAGGTGAGCACCTGTCCTCAACTGCCCCTCTGGGCAGGCCTAGTGCTGTGGTTTGGGGTGCAGGGCCCTCCCATCCCCACCTTGAGTCTAGACTGGGTCCAAGTGATTCCTTCCAGAGGGTATGCATGGTGCTGACTGGTGGCCATGTCTGCAGATGTGTCTTACCTGGGTTTAGGGTGTAGTGGGCTTCTGGATAACTCAGCTCACACCCTCATGGCAGATGTTCACCTGTCATCACTGGGGAACAGTTTCAGGTAGTTTCCTGTGTCATGCCCCGCCCCTCCCCCCCCCTTGTCTGAGGCTTTCATTACTGTTCCTGCCTTCAGTTCTGCTCCTCAGGTGGGTCTCTCCCTGCAGTGCCACTCTTGAACTGAGCCATAATGTGTAGCTGCTTCAGTGTCATCCTCAGGTGCCAGCTTCTGTGGTCTGTCGTAAGAGTCAGTGTCTGTGACTCTTTTCTCTGCCTGGTGCATCTCAGTGAATTAGGCCCTCTGCAGAACCCGTGTCACTGTGTCCGAGCCCAGCCTGGCCTCGTGGGGGGGCCGGAGTGGTCCTGGGATGTGAGACCCCTGCTGCTCTGTTCTCTCAGGTGGGATCTCCAGTGATGGCAGGAAGACACACCCTCTGGAGAAGCACTAATGCCTGTGACTACAGATCCACGAATTCAGACCTACCACAACCACCACTTTCAAAAGTGAAAACTCTGAGGGTGAGGGGACAAGTTGATCTTTTGGGCTGTGGGCCTCAATCACCCTAGTGCTGGGTGCTCAGACCCTAGAGCAATGAGCCCAGGGTGCCCCTCTAAGCCTTGAATGAATCAGTGACTTTCCCTTCTTACCTGAGAAAGGCCTCTTTCATAAGCAACACAAGTGGATTTGCGTTTGCTTGCAAACTTGCATCAGTTGTGTGTTTGTTTACAGAAGTAGGCCCTGCACAGTCACAGAGCTGGCAAGTGCTTCTCAGTGTTTTTTGATACAAACAAGAACTCGTAATTGCAGCCCAGTTTATTGTGAATTTTGCATCGTATTGTAGTCCACAGTGAAATTGCTGATCAATAATTGTTCCCATTGTTAGAAATTCTTTAGTTGTTTTGGGTCCCAAAGTGGAGAGAAGTGTTTCATTTCTTTTTTGATTGTAGAGCAGTGAGCTGGTTCTTGACTAAAGCAGGAGGATTTTCTTTTCCAGCCTTCTGTGGTCTCCAGGATAACACAAAGAAAGAGGCTGCATGTGGAGAAGCCAGTGTTAAGCTGCTCCCCGTTGGAGCTTCCTGTTGTTGCACCAGCCTGGGCCGGTACATGGCTGATGCAGAAGGGAGGTGGAATGACCTGTGGAGGCGACTGTGCCTTCATGGCCCTGTGGCCCACGTGATTAGTCTCAGCCTTGTTCAGCAGTGTGAACTGATGTATGAGAAATACATTTGCACCCCAGACCTAGCAGCTCCATGTGGGCCCCAACTCACTCCAGTGGGTATCCACAGAGGGTCACAGTGAGAATGCCCAGGAGCTTGCTCTGGCATGCAGTACTTTTAGGACTCCATGGGGAATGTTTTGTATCATATTTAAGTCCCACAGGCTATGGTGGGTCTGGAACTGTTATGAGTCTGGATGTGGGCAATGCTTCTGGGCTGTCTTACACAGACTGACAGATGCTCCATAGGGCCACCATCAGGGCCTGGGGCTGTGCACCAGAGTGTTCAGACTTGGGCAGCACCTGTGAGGCATCCTTTGATATGTTGGCACTGTGCAGGAATGAGATGTGGAGAGTCTGTCTCTGGAACTTTCCTTCCTGGGAGGTCCCCCACAAGCTCCTGTGTCCCTGTCCTTCCTGTTCAGGCTGCCTGACCCCTACTTGTAACCATAGCCACAAGGGTCTGGGTAGGAGGCCAGGTAGGTGTGGCTCTCGAGACAGCATCCCCATGACACCTGTTGCTTCAGGCCAAGAGTCTCTGCCATGATGCTCAGATGCCCTCTACTCCCATACCTCTCTCTGAAGTTTCAGCTGTGTAAGTTAGTCCTTAGTGAACCTCCAGGCTTAGAGCCCTGTGACCAGCGTTCTGCATTGCACAGAGCAGTTGTGTGCTCCTGGGGCACAATTTCTGGGCAATAGGCCTAATCCAGAGAGATGTGGAGGTGCCTAGCCTTTGGAAAGGTAAGGGAGGGTCAGTTTGCCCAAGGAGCTGCAGCTCCATCATCAGGGAGATCTGCAGGTTCCCTTCTGCCTCTGTATCTTCTGCACACAGGAGCAACTCAGCTTTGGTTCCTGGTCAAAGAAGACCTTGGGAGCTTGGTTTATATATCAGGAAGAATGCATGGTTGCTGGTGGAAGTCAAGGAATGTGTTTTTTGGGTTAGCATTTCTGATCTTTGCTGCTCTTGGGTGGGAACTGGCTACTCAGAGTGACAATCCTTGGGTATTTCCTTATTAAAAAACAAAATTTGAGGGACCACATTCATCAGTGGGGCTTTTAGTTCTGTGCTCAGGAATCACACCTGGCAGGACTCAGGAAGCTGTATATGTGCCAGGGATCAAACCTGGGGCAGCTGCATACAAGGCGGGCACCTTGGCCCCTGTACTATCTGTCAGGCTCCTGTCCCTGGACACTTTAGACTGGGGTGGTACAGAGCTGGGGACTGGCAAGATGCTGAAATGTTGTCCAACAGTGTGGGGGCTTGAGTACGGGCATTCCCCAGCTATGGGGTGAAGGCTGTTGAATTCTGTTCCAGATGACAGTGTAATGCTCATGGTGACATTGCAGGGCAAGCAGGAATGGGTGCCCTTGTGGCTCAGTAATGAGAACATTCCAGGTCTGGTTATGGTGGGAGAGGGAGGGACAGTGATGACTGCTCACAGAGCTAAGGAATCAACTCCCTGGGCTGGAAGCTAAGGCAGCTGCTGGCCAGTCCAGAGCAAACAGGGGAACCAATTTTAGGTCCTGAATTCCTTCCGTGGTGATTCTTTGGTGACTGGTGTGGCCACAGCTGTGCCAGCCCCTCCCATCTGCAGGCACATGGCAGGTGCCCACATGCCCTGGATGCCAGGGTGGGGCCCTCTCCCCCAACAGAAGGAGTGGTGAGGGGCAGCACAGCTCAGGGCTGTGTGCCCCAAGGGGGCATGGTGACCCACAGCATAGGGTTAGAGGACAGTGGTCCCCCACACCCAGATGAGGGGCTGACCTGGGGTCTTGTGGGAAAGAGCACAAGGAGTGATGCTTCCCACCCCTGACCTGTCCTCTTCCCATTGGAATATGTCCCAGCTGGAGGGGGCAGGAGGGGTACTGCAGGATCTAGGTGCAGGATGGCAGGGTCTGGCGTGCTAAGAGTCTGGGTCCAGGATGAGCAGTTGGGGGCAGCATTCGGCACTCCTCTGAACTCTTCAGGACTCAAGGACCTGGGCTTGTCTGTCCAACTTGAATGCTTTTGTGGTCACCTTGTCCCCACTCCAGCCGAGTTCCCGGGAAAGAACCCTGTGAGCTAAGACTGGTCCTTTGTTACAGCTGCCTCCCACCTATGCTGAGTTTGTGTGTCCTGAGCCCGCCTCACAGCACCCCTGCAGGACAAGTCACCTCGTGTTCACAGCCACAGTGTGGCCCTGTGGAATGTCTGCAGCAACTTCCTTTCTTGTTCACACATCACAGCAGATTCTGAAGAGTGGCTGGCAACCAATCTGGGGATGCCACCTGGAGGAGCACATGGTTTCACCAGGGTAGGGGCTGCCAAGTGAACCCCGGGGGACAGGGTCTGAACGCATGCGAGGAAGCCCCCAAGGGAGGCGGGAGAGCGAGAGGGGCGTGCTCAGCCCGTCCAGTTCGAGCTATTTCCAGCAGCATGACTTCATTCCTGTTTGCTCCGAAACGGCACAGATGGACCATTCCCTTACTACAAGGAAGAGGCGGAGACGCATCTCCTGTGGCCTCCTGTCTGCGCCCAGACAAGCTGTGACTGCATTGTGGGAAGCGGCCCAGAAGATTTTCTGCCCCTTTATTTCCCTGTTTGGTTTTTTGGGTCACACCTGCTGGTGCTCAGGGCTTACTCCTGGCTCTGCACTGAGGAATTATTCCTGGCAGTGCTCGGGGGAACCTTGTGGGATGCCGGGGAACAAATCCAGGTAGGCCACGAGCACGGCAAGTGCCCTCCCCGCCGTACTATGGCTCCAGCATTCGGCTTCTTTCCTTTTAGTCTGTGAATCCTTCACACTGCCCCTAACGCTGCCACATTTCACAGAACCAAATGCCGGCTCCCCCTGAAAAATGGCCCCAAGTCTAGGCCTGGCAAAGTCCCAGAGGCTCCCGGTTCTGTCTGTGCTCGCTGGCTGGGACAAGCAGGTCCACTCTTGGACCCAGGAGGGCACATCTGCATCTGAGAAAGAAAAAGGCCGAGCCGGAGCGGGGCCTGCTACCCTACATCTCATCAGGCAAATACACCTCTCAGGGCACCAGGTTTTCCCTCGAACCTTTCCAAGAAGCTTAATGAACCAGATCATCGAAGGTGCCAGCACACAATAGCTCACATTTATTAAGCCTCTCGCAGGCGCTGCACATCTTATTAATAACCTCTAATGAACCTCTTAGAATTCCTGTTATTTCAGTTTTTAAAAAAGTGAAAGGCAGCTCAAAGAAGTGGGGAAACAGCAAGGCCAAAAGTCTGCAGCGGACCGGAATCAGGGCAAAGATCAAGCCTCCGGCTCCCTGGAGAACTGTGTCGAGAAACCCTGCCCTTCGCTTAGGGCAGACTTGAAGCTTCTAGAAGAATACAGATCCATCACTCAGCTCTCCAATTTGTTAGCCACTCCCATTACCCAGCCCACCCCCCCCCAAAATAAAATAGCAAGGAAATAATGCAGATGTATAGAACAGGGAAGCCCAAAAGCCAGCCCCTCAAAGGCCAATGCGTATGTATAATTCAGTGCTGTGAAACAGTCATAATAAAATGCATCCTTTGAAGTGGACAATTCATCAGTGTTTAGTACATCCACAATGCTATACAATGTCTACCTCTCCGGGGTTCTAAAATATTTTCTGGGGCTGGAGCAATAGCACAGCGGGTAGGGTGTTTGCCTTGCATGCGGCCGACCCAGGTTCGGTTCCCAGCATCCCATATGGTCCCCCAAGCACCGCCAGGGGTAATTCCTTAGTGCAGAGCCAGGAGTAACCCCTGAACATCGCTGGGCATGACCCAAAAAGCAAATAAATAAATAAAATAAAATATTTTCCGCAAAAATCCCCCCCCCAAAAAAGTTATCATACCCACTTGGCAACTGTTCCCCAGACCCGCGTACCCACCAATATGCTTTTGTCCCCTCAGAGTAGGATTCACCTACTCTGAGTTCCTGTTCCTGGTTGTGTTTCAGGGCCACTCTGGGTAGTGCTCAGGGATCACTCCCATCAGGGCTCAAGGAGACTATCTGGGGTGCCAAGGATCAAACCTGGGTCAGCTGCTGGCAAGGCAAGTGCCCTACCCATAAGTGCCCAACTCCTGAGTTCCCTTTTTTTTCAATAGGAGCCATATCGGATAGTGCTGGGACAAGGGCGGGGCATCAAGTCCTGAACTCAAGGCCCCCCACATATAATTTCTTCCACTTTGGTTTTGTTTCTTGGTTTCTGGGTTTTTTTTTATTATTATTATTATTATTATTATTATTTTGTTGTTGTTGTTGTTAGTGAAGCAAGGTGGTTTTTAATTGAACAAACCTTGCTTATAAAGATGTAAGAGGAAAGAAAGGCAGGAAACACATCCAAGAGAGAACACAGGCTTCTCCAGAGTGGTAATAAGCAAAGAAACAAAGACTAGCCATCACAATGTATGCTCAAGGAGAACAGAGAGGAAGCCCGCTGATTTTTGTTTGTTTTGATTTGGTTTGGGGCCCACACCCAGCAGTGCTCAGGATCACCCTTGCCAGGCTTGGGGAGACCATATGGGTTACTGGGGACTGAACCCAGGTGAACACCCTAGCTGTTAAACTCTCAAAAAAAAAAAAGAGGAGAGAGAGATGAAGGTTTGCATAAACCCAGAGCAATGACAGTCAATGTCACAACGGCAAATTTTAGAACCCAACTGCCCACCTCTAGATCACAGATTCCCAGAAAGCTTGAGAGGTCTTTATCACTTCTCAGTGGGAAACTGCAAATTTTGGGTCTGCTTGGGGTCCAGGCACGCACGTGAAGCAGTAAGAGGGCTGAAGGGCAGGCGTAAAGCCAGAAGTCCAATCACCAGCACCACCCCACATGCCTGCGTCTACAATCCCGGCAGCACTGCCAAGTATAATCCTCAGCTCGCTCAACCAAGGGTGTGTCAGCCTCCCAATTCAAATGGGCAACAAACACGCCCAGGTCTCTGTGACCTCTAGCTGTCACAATAGGGACAGTTAAGGGAAGGAGGGGGAAGGATCTTTTTTTTTTAATATGCCAAATTTCTTCCAAAAGTTTGACGTTTCTTTCATGTTTTGCTAGGTGGGGCACCTGCCCTCTCAGCTGTGCTCACGCTACTGGGCCCATCGGCCATCAGAAACACAGCCTTGGTGCCCCCGAGAGCGTCCAGTGGCAGCGTAGCAGGATGGAGGTGAGAGACTGAGGCCGAGGCCAAGTCCTCCAGCCTGCAATCCCAGCTGATGCCCCTCTGATCCACAGCATGCATTCTCGAGATAATACCCGTCTATTTATGGCCATGAAGGTAGCCTGTGTGGGAAAGAATGACACCAGACTTCCAAGTACTGACTCTGCAACTCTGCTCTGCAACCCCAGGAAAACTCATTAACTGTGGCAAATCCTCTCTCAGACCTGGGACCTTTCTTAAATATCCCAACTCTTCAGCGCCGGCCGGGATAGGCACTAATTCATCCTCCTATTCAACCAGGCTTTAATGAGCCCCGACAACATCCTGGGCCCCAGGAAGACAAAGAACAAGATCAAGCTAGTCCTTGGCCCTGCAGGGCTGCTCGCAGATGTTTTTTTGGAAACACACATGCATGCCCCAAACACTTCAAAATCCTCACAGCCCTGCTCACCTTCAACCATTTCTACTTTTCATTCCAGTTCAACCTGAAAAATCTGGGAGTGTTACCTGCTAGGAATGCTTCCTGCCCAGAGCATCACGTCTCCGGGCTGTTTCGGTCTCTCCCTTCTAGAGTGTGACTTCAAGGAGACGCTGTGTCCTTGAAAGTGTGTCACATCTGGCGGTACTCAGAGATCACCCCTGGTACTGCTCGGGGGCCCATATGCAGTGTCTGGGATCAGACCAGGGTTGCCTGCATGCTAGGAGAGAGCCCCTGCACCCCTGGTACCACCTCTCCAGTCCCTGCTCTTAATCTTTTTTTTTTTTTATACTCTTCCTGCCCGTCCTTGTGGATGGTGTTTCATGGCCGCCTACATGCCCATCTATGGTGCGGGCTCACTTTGCAGCCGGCATACTTGTTTGCACCTTAGGGTGTGATGTTTAGGGTGGGGGGTAGCTGCACTCCTTTAGCTGCAGGGCCTGCTGCTGGAGGTCCCCAGGTGCTCCCCAGGAACTGCTTTGCTGGCCGTGCAGCTCTTAGAGAGCAATAATAGCAGCCCACAGAGGGTCAGGCCCTTTTGTGCTGCACTGGGGTGCATGACCCGAAACAGCTTGCCAATATCTGGGACCACAGGCAACCAAGCTGCCTGTGTCAAACAGCAGAGTTACTGCACTCAGCACCAAGTGGTGACACCAACGAGTTGAACTCGTGACCAAACGTCTGCAAAGGCAGGCAGATTCTTTAAGACACTGCAGTCTTTCTCCAGGCCCCTGGATTTAGACCAGAGGTGCCCAGATTAGGTTGATCAACCACTTTCTTTTCAGGGGGGAAAGAAAAAAATCATTGCTTCCCTGGAAATCTACTACTTTCTTTAAGAGAATAGAAAGTAGCATCCAAGGTTAGAATCCCAGCCCTGGGTCATTCTAGTGACCCTCAGGGTGGGGAAGGAGAGGCAGCATTAGTAACTGTGAGCAACACTGATTTAAATCTAGAGTCCTTGGGAGCTGGTGTGGTTAACAGTTGTTCAGGGAGGGGGCCTGCCTTGCACACAGCCAACCCGGTTCAATCCCAAGCATCCTATAGGGTTTCCCCAAGTTCTGCCAGGAGCAATCTGAGTGCAGGATCAGAATATACAGCTTTCAGATCTTGCTCTGGCAAAGTCAAAGTTCCCCCATGGACTATACGTTTTGTTGTTTTGTTTGAGGGCCATACGCGGCGATGCCCAGGGCTTACTCTGGGCTCTACCCCAGGACTTGCACATGCCAAGTCCAGCTGGGTGAGAAATTGTAGAGAAGTTAAGGCTCTTGCCTTGCACACAACCAACCTGAGCCCGATCCTAGGCCAGAGGAGAGTCGGTTTGTTTAATATCCACAGTGAAATGTCCCCTTCCTGAATATACTTAAAACTGTCTCCTCGACAGAGAAACCGATCATGAGTCTAAATAAGTAAGCACCTCTCCCAGAACTTTCTACCCAGATCCACAGCACCCATCTCACATGATCGCCCAGTGCCTGGCAAACCCGTTCCACGGGTGAGCAGCTGCTTACTGCAGCCACACTCAGGGCTCACATGTGGGGGCTATTCCAGGCCACGCACAGATGCCCTTCCTCCCTGAGAGCTCTCTGCAGGGTCTGTACACAAACACTTTTTTTTTTAACCACGTGCAAACTAGGGGAAAAGGGAGCTCAGATAGAGAAGGGAGCACCAAATAAAGGGTGCTGGGAGGATCCTCCCAGGATGGGAGAAG
>JAOXYA010099676.1:0-10893 GCA_028565675.1 Sorex palustris | reverse complement strand
AAACTGTTCCCTAGTCCTTCTTGGAGCATGTAAATGTAGCACAGGACATTTTGATGTAAGACTTTGTTGAGGATTTATCCAGGGTCTTATGCCCTAGAACGACATGAATAATGAGTGTTTTGCCCTTTGTCAGAAATGAGTTTGTCAGATTTGGATGGTGTGTTTCACATCCCTTCCCAGACAGCTGAAATATGCAGAGCTGGGAAGGGCCACACTGGTCCAGATGAAACAAACATTGGAACACTGTAAAGGAAGGGACAGGCAGGATTAAGAAAGTATAATTTAAAAAGTGGTTTAAAAAGCTGGAATGTACAAAATGGTGTTTGAAATCACTGTTTTATTTATCTTCAAGTTTTATTATCCCAAGAAATTCTGCAAAATCTCTCGACTGTACTGAAAAAATTTTGTGCAAGTTACTAGTTTTATTAAAGAGAATTCACTAAAACACAGTGAATAGTCAAATTTTAAATATCCTTTTTTAGAAAAGTTGGAGTAAAACAGTTATTTTTTAATTGTGTAATTCAGTGGAATAAATTACATTCCTAGTGTTATTAAGTATTTCTGTTCTTTCCAAAACTTTTTCATCATTCCCAACTGAATTTCTCTACCCATTAGACAATTTTTCACTGTTTCATAATCTCTAGTGGTGTCTACCTTCTTGTTTGGCCAAGAATTTGCCTGTACTGCTTGTTGATATTGTGAATTTGTATATGGATTGTCTGTGAATTTGTACTAATTTGTCATACTTGTTGTGGCCAGGAATTGCTCCATAATATCTTATTATTTTATGTTTTTGCTTTTTTGGGTCCCACTTGGTGATGCATAGGGGTTACTTCAGGCTATGCACTCAGGAATTATTCCTGGCAGTGCTCTGGGGACCATATGGGATGCTGGGAATCGAACCCGGGTCAGCCTCATGCAAAGCAAATGCCTTACCCGCTGTACTATCACTCCGGCCCTTCTATAATATCTCTAAGTTTCATCTATGAGGTAACATATAAAAAATTCATTCCTTCAGGATGAATAAAACTTTTTTTATGTATATACTCCAGTTTGCTTATTTATTCATCTAGTAATGAACACTTGTGCTTTGTATTTATTTGAGTCTCTACTTTTTTATTCTTTTGGAATATGCCAAGACATGCATTGATGGATCATGTGTTAATTCTATGTGAGTCTGTTTTAAGTTTTCATACCATTTTTCATAAAGGCTGCAGCATTTTACTTTCTTACCAACAATGCATGAGGGTTTCAGTTTCTCCACCTTCTCACCACTATTATTTTTTGTGGCATCTTGTGGTTTAATTTGTGTTTTCCCAATAACCAGTTGTACTAATGATCTTTTCATAATGACACTTGCCCACTTGTATATATATTCTTTGTAGAAAAATCTGTCAAGTCCTTTCATGTTTTCATTTTTTGGTTTTATTTTAGTTGTTTTTCTTTTTTTTTGTTGTTTCTATTAGTCCCTTATTAGACATTATTTGCTATTTGGGCTGCAAGTTGTTTTTTGGGCTTTTTTCCCCCCTATTTCTGTAATTAATGTTTTTAATTCTTGGTAGTATCTTTGAACACATAAGTTTTTTTTTTATTAGTGAAACACCATGAGGTACAGTTGTAGATTTACAATTTTTTGTGCTTTGGTTTTGATTATACAATGATCAGATACCCCTCCCTCCACCAGTGCCCATTTTCCACCACCATGGATAAAATCTCCCCCACCCCCATCCCCTCTCCTCTCCCCTCCCCTTCCCTCTTGCTCTTCCTCTGGTTTCTTCTCCCTTCCCCTTCTCTCCCTTCTCCTTTCTCCTCTCCTCCCCTCTCCTTCCCATCCCTCTCTCCCCTCTCCTCCCCTCCCCTCTCCTCTCACCTGTCCTGCCCTCCCCCCACTCCCCCCCTCTGCCCTCAGTTGCAGTGGGGTGAGCCGGGTGGCGCTGGGCTCCTGGCCGGTTCCCTTCTGCCCCTGTCGCTGACCTTGGTGTTTTGGCCATGTTTAGATTTTTCTCGGGCCGGAGGCTGACCCAGGCCTGTTACTGGGTCTTGGCTGGGGGGGGGGGGATGGCTGGGGGGGGTGGGAAAAGCCCTGGGGCTGGAAGCCCTGCCCCGTGCGCAGGCCACGCCCACTGGGGGAAGCCCCGCCCCCGGAAGCCTCCTGGTGCGGAGCTGGTCCAGACTGCAGGGTTGACCCTCCAGACTGCAGGGTTGACCGGCCAGACGCCCCTTCTCCTGAGGCAGGGACCCCCTGCCAGAGGAGCAGAGCCTTTGTCCCCGGTGGCCAGGGCTCCTGCGTCTTCCATGTCCATAGCAGCCCCTGGGCGAGGACACGGGCTGGGCCCCGAGCTGGCCTCAGCCAGCAGGAGTTTGGGGGAAGGGATGGGGTGGCAGAGGGAAGGTCCGAGCTGGACTGGAGTCCTGTCTGCCCCTGCACCCGTGAGGCCCTGGGCATCACCTCACTCTGAGCCTCAGGATTCCGCCTCTGTAAAACGGGCTGAGTCTTCAGACAGACCCCACTCGTAGCCCAAAGGGACTGGTAACAGGGCAGCAAAACAGAAGGTGGCACGAAACTGAGTCCTGGTCAGCTCCTTCCTGATGTCCACAAGTCTCAGCAGTCACTGAATGTCTTTGCTGGCATGTAACAAATGCTGGCCCTTTTGCCCTTGCCGCAGAGCCGGGCACTATTTACGGCTTTGCAGGCGGGGAGACAGAGGCAGAGAGAGCGGGCAGGGGGTCGTGGAGCTGACGAGGGTGGGTCTGAGCTCAGGCATGCCCTTTCAGCTCCGCCCTCCTGAGCCTGGCACAGGTTTCCAACCTGGACTTGATCAGCTGGAGGAAGGCGGGAGGATGCAGTTGAAGGACCATGTTGCTGACGCAAAGGGTCGAATCCCTGCTCCAGCTTGCCCGCTATTGGGGGCTCGGTCAGTCCCTGGGATGGAGGGCCGGCTCAAGGCAGGCAGGGGCTTCTCAGAGCCCAGCTTTGCTGGGTGTATGCAGGGGGAGGGGAGAGGGGCGCATATTCATAAGCAGATGCCCCAGGTGCAGCCTCACCCCTCCCAAGCCCTCAGCATCCCTCCTGCAGGTCTTAAGAGGATTGCTGCCTGCCTTGGCCTTGCCAGAAATACTTTGTTTCAATGAATTTGTGCCGGGGATTAATATAGTCCTGGAGCCGAGGCTGAGTTGGCCGGAGGGGGACGTGAGCGGGGTTTGAAGACCCGGGTGTGAAAGGGGGTTGGGGAGGATGTTTGTCGGTGGTGGCAGCGGCGTACGGGAAGTGGCTGTGTGGTGTCCTCTGGGCACCACCTCTCCCGGACCCTCCTCCGAAATAGGCAGCCCCTGCCCCCAGGGTGAACCCCCCCCCACCGTCACCCTGAGAAAGCAGATTCTGTCTGCAGCTTCTTCAGGGCCCGTGAGGAGCAAGGGGCTGGGGGGATTGAGGCCCCAGTGTCCCTCATGGGCTGTCCCCTCATGGGCGCTGTATCTGCAGACTCGTCTGTTGGGTGAAGCGTGTGTGTGACACGGGGCGTCCCATCCCCTGGCACCTCGTGTGGTGCCCGTCCTCCTGTGGTGCTCTGCAGACCTGAGCACTCCAGGGGCTCCCCAAGGGGTCCAGGGTGGAGCAGCCACGCTCTGTGCTCACACGGCACTCGGCGTGCCAGGGCCGTGCTCTTGGCACCTTGGGGGTGGCAGTGATTTTGCTCTGCGGTGTCCGCCATGTGTGGTGCTGAATTCTTGATGCACTGAAGATCCAGGTGGCTGGCTCAGGCTGGAGTCAGAAAGAGCACTGTGGTGGGAGTCCAATGGGCGGAGCTAGGGCTCAACGTTTGTGAGGTTGAACATGTGACACCGTCACTTCCCAGTAGGGATTTCCTAGAGGTGCTTCTCACCCCAGGACGGCGTTGCCCTGTGGGTGAGATGTGAAGCGGGGACCCCTGACGCCCCCTTTCCCCAGGGCCCAGCCTGCCTGTCACTAGCCCAGGGGAACGACCACAGATGACAGGAACCAACTGCACAGCGTCGGTTAGGGCTGTCGGCTTCCTGCTGCGTGGAACAGGGAAGGGGCGGGGGCCGGGGGCTGCCCACCGCCCCACTGGTTGGGAGCCAGTCGGATGGGCACTGTGAAGGGCCCAAGCTGCGGGGCCTGGGAGCGGGCGGCGTTCCCATCCATCCACCCACCTACCCTGCCCTAGCCGGGGCCGTGTCACTGCATCCCCTTCACTGAGGAAGGGACTTTCTGACAGGGCGTTTCCTGCGCCCAGGCCTCGGGGGCGCTAACTCTGGCCCGGGTTGGACTTGAAGCCCCTGAGACCCCGTTGCAGGGTCCGAGGGAGCTGCCCGTGGGCTGGGCACTGGGTGTGCCCCCGTAGGGCTGATTCTGGCTCCCGTCTGCTGTATGGCCGCCACTGGGTCCAGGCCACCCTTATCTCTGCCCTGGACATTGGCTCAGCTGCCGCTCTGCCCTCAGCCTCCTCCTGGCTCCCCTGAGTCCGGCCTCCATGGTACAAAGGCCTGAGCCTTTTTCTCTTCTGCTCACTTGATGACCTCTCGTGGCATCCCTCTGTCCCCGCTCTGTCTGGCCACGCGCTTTCTCGCTGATCCCGGGGTGTGCCGAGGCCCCACTGCCTTTGCACCTGCTGCCCTCACCCCTGCCTCGAGCTCAGAGCCTGCGCGTGTGTCACTGCGTCTCGGTCCCTCCTGTGGTGACTCTGCGTCCTGGCCTGTGATGCCTGCCACCGCACCCACTTCCCCTGCCCAGAAATTGTCTCAGATTTAAGGGACTGTTTGCTCGGTGATGTTCAGCTCTTCTGAGATCAGAAGCTGAGGTTACTGAGTGACTCCCCGAGCAGAGGAGAGGGGCTGACGTGTGCATGCATCCATCCATACATACTCTGTCCACCTGTCATCCATCCATCTATCTGGCCACCTACTCAGCCGTCCATGCATTACCTATCTACCTGCCCATCCACCTATGCATCCATCCACCCCTCTCCATCTATCCACCCAACCATCCATACACCTAGCCATCATCATTCCATCCACCCACCTACCCATCCACCTATCCATCCACCACCCACCTATTCATCCATCCATCCATCCATCCACTACCCACCTACCCGTCCATCCATCCATCCATCCATCCACCACCCAACTACCCGTTCATCCACCACCCACCTATCCATCTATCCATCCATCCATCCACCACCCAACTACCCATCCATCCATCCATCCATCCCACCACCCACCCACCAGTTCACCCACCCATCCAGCCACCCCAGCCATCCATCCTTTCTGTACACCAATCCATCCCTTTCATCAGGATCTCACCAGCTCTGTGGCTGGTTTGTGGGGTGGAGAGAAGAGGAGGTCCCGTCCTGGCCCCTGCGGGGTCCCTGTCCCGGAGGCAGCAGGCCCGTCAGCCCCCATTTGTCCCGTCCTTGGCACCGGGCCCCTGCGGAAGCATCTGCAGCCTGGCTTTAGGAGCGGAAAGCAGCCTGGGCCTGGCTGTCCCTCCGCACTGGCAGTCAGCAGCCCATGTGAGTGGGGCAGGTGCCAAGGGCTGGCCAGCCTGGCTGGGGAGACCCCTGCATGTCACTGGTGTGGTTCTGGGCTTTGCTAGTCAAGCATCACGGGGAGTGATCCCCCGTGCCCTGGCCATGCTTAGGGACCCCCAAATAGAGAGACGCCTCGAACCCAGAGGACGCGTACAGCTGCCGGACAGCGGGGAGGGGAGAAGTGTGAAGGAGACGAGTATGGACCCACTGTGGGTCAGACGCGGCCCAGTTCGGGGGTCCCGTGGGCCCTAGGGATTCAGACAGGAAGCAGGATTGGGTCCTCTCACTCTTTTCCATGTGCCTCAGTATCCCCACGGGCCCTGGGGGAGCGGTCACGTGGCAAGTTTGTCAGTGTGGGCCCCTCTCCAGCTTTGGACGTGGACACGCTGCAGTACTGACCCGGCCTCTAGCTGGGACCCTCTGGGGGAGTCGGGTCTGGCCCCACTGAGCACTCAGTCCCATCTCTCTCTCTCACACACACACACACACACACATACACACACACACACACACACACACACACGCTCCGGCCTCCCACTGCCCAAGGTCAGGAGGCCACAGGCCAGATTGTGTAACTCAAACCGGCCGCTGTGGCTTCAGCTCCTGACCCCGAGGGAAACCAATATGGAAATCTGACGCGCCCGCACCTGCGAGCTGGGTGGACGCCCGCCCGGCGTCACTCAGAGGCTGACCCTTCCTCACCTTCCCCGGCTGCCCGCCCCCTCACGCGGGTCCCTCCAACCCGTGCTGGGGGCCTTATTGAATTTCTCTCAGAGCTTTCCAGAAACGACCAGAAGAAGCGGGGATGCCAGGGTGGGGCCTACCAGCTCGTCAGGCCCCTCGGCCAGCAGGGCCGGGTTTGGGCCGTCTGTGCACACACAGCCAGGTGCGTCCCCACCCCGGGGTCCTAGGGGCCGCACAGTCCAGGCGGCGACACCGACATCAAGGATATCAGTTACCAGGGAAAAATGTCCCGTTTCAGATTCAGATTGCAGAATCGGAATCTTTTTGAAGTGTGAAAGCTGCCGCCGGCTCCTGGGAGGACTCAGAGAGGCCCTCGGGACTGGCCCGGTTCCAGCCCAGGTCCAAGGGGGAAGGGGCCCCCCACACTGCCCAGACCCACCCCCTGCCTGAGCAGCCCACAGGACGAGAAACTTCCCGGACACCCTCGCACTCTGACTCGGGGGGCCCCTGGCCCCACCTCTCAGATCCGTCAGTCTCGTCCCTCCCAGAGTTATTCGTCTCTGCACACTTGCTCCTGGGCTCCTGGTTCAGGGCCCAGGTGTGGCTGCATGGCAGAACACGTGCCTGGCATATGTGAGGTCCTGGGTTCGGTTCCCAGCACCACATACACACACACGCACACTCGCACGCGCATGCACACACAGACACCACACGCTCACACACACATCCACCACACATACGCACCACCCAGAGTATTCTTGCATTAATTCCTCCCTGCACACGTTCATCCCTGCCTTCTTTCCTTCCTGCATTCATTCTTCCGTCCATTCACACATCCCTGCATTCATTTGTTTCTGCACTTGCTGATCCTCGCATGCATTGATTCGCTCATTGTTCCGCTGGTTCATGTCTGCGCTCCCTTGCCCCTGCACCCGTGTATTCCTGCATTTGTGCTTTCATTATTCCATTCCTTCAGCCCACAGGCATTCATTGCAACATGCATGCTTCCCCCCGCCCCGAGCTAGCATTTGGCGAGCACTGTACAGAGAGTCCTTCCGGTCTCATGCACTGCTGTGATCCCTCTCGAGACATGCCCAGGTTGGTTGTCCCACTTGTTACAGACCTTCAGTCTCACACCCCTGCTCAGGTTTCTTTACTGAGCGGACTGTTTCAGTGCCGGGATGCCCAGACATGTTCTGGCCCCCAGGCCCGTGGCTCTGGGGTCGCGTGCAAGGACTGTGGTGCTGGGCTGCAGACACCTTACCTGCGTGGGAGCTCCGGAGGGCGCCCGCACATCTTGGTTACAATGCAGCCAAGACGTTCTGGAAAAGTCACTCCGGGGGTGAAATTCCACACCCGAGACTTATGAACTGTCCAGGTGACAGCAGGAAGGCACCTGAGAGGCCTCTGAGGCCAGCAGTCCCACAGTGGTGGCTGAGGAAGGCTAGTTTGGTGGACTATTAACAGTCAGTATTCAAAAAAAAAAAAAGTTGAAAAAACCCGAGTGAGTTGGGGAAAATGCTGAGTCAATCAATACTGGTGTCTGTGTTGCAGGACTTATCAGAGCCTTGGCGTGTCCCTTGCTTTGGGAGATCGATGAGGGATGAAACGCGGTATCCTATTTTAGGGAGACCCTCTGGAGATTTGTGCTCACACGCTCACACTAGGGGGGCTGACTCGGCTCCAGGCCCCTCATTCACAGAGGGAACCTGAGTACAGCGGGAGCGGAGGGCTGGCTGGCACTAGAGCCCAGGGCTGTTTAGGGGGTGGTGGGTGCAAGTGCCCCTAGGAAGTGCAGCCTCCAGGGGCTGAGGCTGGCACCCTCCTGGAGAAGCAGATGTGAGCTGTCGAGTCTGGGGGCCGGCGTCTGTGGCACTAGGGAGTCAATAGCAGTAGCAGAATTGGGTCCTTATTCGTGGCACACAGGCTGAGGACCAGGCCTCCCATCTGTGGAAATCAGCCCCTGAACTTGGCAAGGAGGGAAGCACCAGGCTCCTTCTTCCAGGAAGCCTACTCTGATTGCCGCCTCCAGGCCAAACAGCCCTCCCCCCCCCGCCCCTCCCCCCGCCCTGAGCTCTCAGCCCTGTGTCTGCTGGGGCTGTTTTATCCCTGGCTGTACTCTTCATTTGGCTTTGGCCATGTGGCATCCCCGCTCGGTTACAAGCAATGCGGCAGCTGGACTGGTCACTCCTCATTCCAGCTCCTGTTTGTCAAGGTCGGACTGCGGACAGGGCCCAGGGCTCCTCCCCGAGCTGCCCCCTCGCCTCCACCACCCCCTTCCCCAGGGGGGAACCTCGGAGCTCAGGCCCCAGCCTGGGGGGGGCGGTCCCCACCTGCTGCTGTCTGTCCTGAGGTGGTGGTGACCCCTGAGGGTCCCCCAGGTCTCTGCTGGCTGGCGTGAGCTCAGAGGGGCATTCCCCTGCCTCTCGAACCCTCACGCCTCTCCAGAACTTTCCACGGTGGGGGCTGGCGGGCGTCCAGTGCCCTTTTATCTGTGTGGACAACACTCGGGTACAGGTCCATCACTGTTGTCGGGAGTGGATGAAATTCTAACAGGGGTGACACCCAAGAAACCCCTCCTGGGGGCCGGGGCTGGGCCTGAGGGCCGGGGTCTCCTTTCTTCCGCCATTAAAAATTGATCCTCGCAGAGAGATGCTCATCAATCTTTCATGCCCCCTCGCCACCCCCCTGCACAGAGAGGCCTGTCTCCGGGGCAGCCTGGCTGCCATGTGTGAACGGCTTCAGGGCTGCGGTGAGAAGCAGGGGCCTCGGATGTCACCCCAGGGGACTGGGAGTGACAGGCAGGGCACTGGGCTGTGGCCGGAGGTGTCAGGCAGACGTGTGCAGGGAGAATGCCCCGGACCCCGTGCTCCTGCACAGCTGACAGGAGCACTGGGAGGGCTTTGCTCCAGAATGCCCGGGAAGGCAGATGGTAAATGTTCTCCCTGCCAGGGTCAGCCGTGGGGGCCGAGGCCGGGCTGGGCCAGGGAGCCAACGGTCTGCAGGCCTCTCTGTGCCTGGTAGGGGTAGCAGGAACGGCCCTCCACTCACTCCAGGCTCTGGGAATCTAGAGAAAAGAGATGTCAGCATACGTGGCCACGGAGATACAGACCCTCCACGCACAAAAAGTCCATTGAAAACGATGTAGGAGGGCCGGAGCGATGGCACAGAGGGTAGGGCGTTTGCCTTGTATGCGGCCGACCCGAGTTCGATTCCCAGCATCCCATATGGTGCCCCGAGCACCACCAGGAGTAATTCCTGAGTGTATGAGCCAGGAGTAACCCCTGTGCAACACGGGTGTGACCCAAAAAAAGCAAAAAAAAAAATGATGTAGGAGGGGGAAGAAAAGGGAGGAAGTACAGGGTTGATGTGTTTGTCTTGCATAAAAAGACCCAGGTTCAAATTCAGCATCCCATATGATCTTTTTTCTTTTTCTTTTTTTTTTTTTTTTTACTGAATCACTGTGAGATACAGTTATAAAGTTTTCATGTTTGAGTTTCAGTCAGATCATGATTGAACACCCATCCCCCCACCAGTGCACATCTTCCACCACCAATGTCCTCAGTATCCCCCCACACACACCTTCCCAACCCTCTCCCTGCCTCTATGACAGACAATTTCCCCATACTCTCTACTTTTGGTTTGCAATACAGATACTGAGAGGCCATCATGGTTGGTCCTTTATCTACTTTTAGCACTCATCTCCCATCCCGAATGATTCCTCCAACTATCATTGATTTAGAGATCCCTTCTATATCAAGCTGCCTTCTCCCCAGCTCATGGTTTCCAGCTATCAGCAGTATTCCTGGCCCTTGTGTCTACTGTCCTTTGGTGTCAGTCTCATATTATGTTATTTTGTATTCCACAAATGAGTACAGTCAAGAAGGTAATTCTTGTGCAATGTTTTAGGAGCTCTTCTAAGAACTCTATTGTCATTCATTTTTTCTTTGATCAACTGACTTTTTGAAGGGGCTTTGTGTCAGACCCAGAAGTGCTTAGAAATTACTCCTAGCTGTGTGCTCAGGGATCACATTCCTGCTAGGATTCAGGAGGTCGTTTGCAGTGCTGGGGGTTGAACCTGGATTAGTCACATAAAAGGCAAGCACCTTATGCCCTATGCTATCTTTCCAGTGCCCACTTGCTATTTTTTTGCCCACTTACTATTTTAGTCATTATATTCCCCAGGAATTCTTCTTTCTAAGAAGTTTTGTTTCACAAGTATTTGCATGGAGCTGAAGCACTAGATAGCACAACCAGTAGGGTGTTTGCCTTGCACACTGCTTATCTGGGTTTGATCTTTCACACCTTATAGGGTCCCCTGAGTCCCACCAGGTGTGATCCCTGTGTTCCAATCTAAGAGGAAGCCCTGAGCACCATTGCCTGTGGCCCCAAAACAAAATAAACATTTGCCTTTCAGAAAAAAGCAGGATAACCAGGACTTCTAAAATTTTAAATAATACACTTCTATCTTAACCATCCTCCACCCCCACCCACACACATACTTCTATATTCATTGCAGCACTATTCTTGATCGTCAGAATCTGTAAACAACCCAAGTGCCTGAAAACAGACAACTGGATAAAGAAACTATGGTACATCTACACAGCTGTTAGGAAAAATGAAGTATTAAGTTTACCTAAAAATGGATCAACATGGAGAGGTT
>JAOXYA010099669.1:0-10893 GCA_028565675.1 Sorex palustris | reverse complement strand
TCATTCTCCTAAAGAGCCTTGAATATAATCTCAGGGCTAGGATGAAGGAGACGTTACTGGGGCCTGCTGGAGGCAATCGACGAATAACAGGATGATTTGTGATTTTGATTGTGAATATGGAAACGCTGTCCCCGCACTTCCAGTGGGCCCGGCTGGGGTTGGGGGGTAGAGAAGTTTTGAGGCTTCGATTCAGGCCCAGACCTGACACTTGTCTCCAGAGTGGCGAGTTTTCAGCCCGAGGCTCAGTTTTCTCACCTGGGAAAGGGGATAGCAGGAGTCTGTGCACTGAAGCAGCGAAGGGGAAGGGATTTCCTGGGCTGGTTGTCGCCCCTCCTGATAATCAGGGGGAAATTAAGGAAGGGAGGAGCGACTTGCATTTCCTGAGCAAGATAAAGGCATTTGGTTTTCTGGGCATGGTAGCTGGTAATTAAGGTAGATAAGACGCCCTGAGCAGAATTCACAGAGCACAAAGGGGTGGGAAGGAACACTTCCGCTGAAGAAGGGTCTCACTTCCGCTGTCTGCCTAAGGGGTCCAGTCCCTAAAGGCACTGCACAGCGTCTTCCAGGTACTGGTTTTATAAAACTCCCCGGCCGACCAGGCTCACTCTATGCAGAGCTTGAGAGAGACAAAGAAGAAAATGCAGACCAGAGAAGAGTCGTGGGGCCCCAGGCCCGGTGTGATGTGGGGGGCTTCTGGGGGAGAGGGAGACCCCCCTACTCGACACACACACATTCGAGAGGGACTTGGGGACGAGATCTTGCTTGCCTGAGCATCAACCGGACCAGAAATAGTCCAGACCAGAGCAGAGCCGAGGGCAGGACCGTTTCCTGGCATGAGGCAGGTCCTTAGGCCACGTCTGCGTGTGTGTGTGTGTGTGTGTGTGTGTGTGTGTGTGTGTGTGTGTGCCCATGAGCCAGTGTGTATCTCCTGGAGCTACATCCCTGAACAGGCTTTTTTGGGGGGGTAAATCCTGTTGGTGCTCAGGTGCTTTTGGCTTGCTCAGGAGACCGTGTGCAGTGCCAGGGATTGAGTCGGTTACAAGTAAGGCAAGTGCCCTCCCCAGTGGACTCTCTGTCTCAGCTGTCGACGCAGGACCTGTGTGTGTATGTGTGTGTGTCTGTGTGTGTGCATGCATCTGTGCACATGTGCATGTGGGTGTGTGCACGTGTGTGTATGTGCATGTGCGTACTTGTGTGTGCGTGTATGTATTTTGTGTGTGTGTGCCTATGCACGCAGGTGCGTGTGAGCCTGTGTCTATGAGCACGTGTGTGCGTTTGTGTGTATTTTTGTGCACGTGTATATGTGTATGAGTGAGTTTGTGCATATGTGCGCGTGTGCATGTGTGTGCATGTTTGTGTGCATGTGTGTGTGTGTGGTGCGAGGGATTTGCATCTGGTCTGAGGCACGTGACCATGCCCTCGGTGGCTCCACCATCGCTCCCAGTCCTTTGTGTTGTTCTTCAGGACGTAGTTTGTGTGGACAGTCAAGCAGGCTCTCGGGGATTCTCCTCTGGGGATGATTTTACAGAGGGAAGTGGGAGCACCCTGGGGTCTGTGGGCGAGATGCAGCCGGGGACCCCTTGGCTCGCCCCGTCTGGGAGGTAGGGCGGGGCACATGGCGGGGGGGGGGGGGGGGGGGGGGGGGGGGGGTCGTTGTCGGAGGTGCTGCTGGCCTTGGTCCCTCCCCAGGGAACTTGATGCCAAGGGGCTGCCCAGGGTGTGATTGGTGACTAGCAGGACTGGGGTGGGGCTTCGCCGGTTCTTCCGGGGAGTGCCGGGGACATCAGCCCTGGGGTGCGGTGGCATCTGTCTGACATTCATGCCAGGGCCGCCCGGAACCAGCTACCCTGGGACATGGAGTCGAGTCATGCTGGTGTCTTCCTGCACTCACGCCCCCCAGACCTCCCCTCCATCCCCACACGGTCCTGGTCTCAGGAGCATTTCCAGGAATTGTGTTCCTGCTTTCCTGGCCCAGTGGACCTGGTCGAGGTGGGGCCAGGCACAGTTTCCCAGCATGGGTTCAAGAAGGTTTGTTTCTGCCGTCCCGACCCCCACACTTAAGACCTCTGCAGAGACGGAAAGGCAGGGTGTGCCCAGGGCGGGAGCCCGTGAGGAGATGCAGCAGGAAGGACCAGGGCACCCTGGGGGTCTCTCCAGGCGGGCCAGGAAAGAGGCAGCAGATCCCGTCAGGGCGACGGGGCGGCCTGAGCCCACTCCCTGGGCCCACTCCGTGTCTAAGAAACGTAGGGGAGAGAACTGGAGAGGCAGTGCCAAGGTTAAGTGCTGGCCTGGCACGCAGCCCGCCCGCATGAGATCTCCAGCACCCCTTAGGGTCCCCAGAGCACCCCCGGGAGTGATTCCTGAGCTCAGAGCCAGGAGTCGGCCCTGAGCACGGGTGAGTGTGGCCCCCCCCAATGAAACACCACTTTTAGTAAATGTTATTAAGTCATTATTCTTTTAAAAAATTCCATTAAATTTTAACTCAATATTTTGAATCGCCGAGAAAAAAAAGAAAAAAGAAAAGGACAAGGAAAGGGGAAGAAAAGGAAGAGAAAAGAAAAGGCAACAACAAGTTACAAAGTAACTTTGACTAGACACAGAGTAACGGTTTGAGTGCGGATCCCCAAGTAGAGCTGGGACTCTTGAGGCCCCGGTAGTCTTTGATGTTACATGGGATGGCACGTCCTTCCCGGGGGTTCGTGTGACCAAAAATGGGGGTGGAGAGAGAGGGAGGGAGAGAAGGTGGGAGGAGGGAGAGAGAGGAAGAGAGAGAGGGAGAGAGGCAGGGACAGAGAGAGAGAGACAGAGAGACAAGAGACAGAGAGAATCCTCATGGGAAGCCCAGGGAAGGACCCTCTGAAGACCCCCCCCGACAGGCTCAGCAGAGGGAGCGAGGCCCCTTCTCCCACCCGCCCCACCGGGGGTCTCACCCGTTTCCGGGCCACGCGCCCGTCCCAGCCCTGCGCAGTCCCTGTCGGCGGCCACTCGCCCTGGGTGCCAGTGGGGTCAGAGGCTGCCTGGGCACGCGGCCAGCCTGAATCCGTCCCTGGCACTGCCCGGGGTGGTCCCCCCCCCGCCAGCCTCTCCACAGGCTCCTGTGCAAGGGGGAGCCCAGAGTCATGAGCCCCCCTGAGGCCAGGCCCCTCAGGCGCACGGGCCGTGCCCAAGGAAGCCTCCTTGCACAACCTCCAGGCCCTGGCCCTGTGTGTGTCAGGCCTCAGTTCCGATCTCATGTCGTGTAGACTCTGAGCCTGGACCCTCTCAGGGCATGTGGTGTAGACAGGGCCTGGACCCTGTCTCTAGGCATGTGGTGTAGACTCTGAGCCTGGACTCTCTCTGGGCACGTGGTGTAGACTGAGCCTGGCCCTCTTCCTGGGCATGTGCAGGCTTTCTCAGCCCCGCACCCACCTGGCACCCCCCCCCGCCCACCCGACACACACACACACACACACACACACACACACACACACACACTCCCGGGGTCATCCCCGCTTCCTCCTCAGCTGGCTGACCCCTGACCAGCCCTGTGTCAGCGGGCTCCGTCCGGGGACCACTTCTGTTTTCTCACTTACCTCCCGCCCTTGGTGGTCCGGGCCGGGTGTCAGGCCGGGAAATCCCGCCCCCGCGTCAATGGATCCCAAATGTGCGCTCTCATCCGCGCCCCCCGGGAAGGCCCAGCCGGGCACTCACCCGCCCACCATGTCACCGTGATGGACAGGTCGCGGGTTTATGGCTTCCTGGGGCCCGCAGCCTGGGAATCGGCCAGTCCGGGGGCTGAGGGCTGCAGCCATGCGGGTGGCAAGAAAGGGCATTGGGGTTGTCTGCCCCGCCCCCGGCCTCGGGGAAATCCAGCCTAGTGGGGTCTGTCTGTCTCTTCTGGGGGGGGGTCACCCCCAGTCGTGCCCAGACAATGCTCCTGACTGGGCTCAGGGCAAACCCTGGCCGGCTGGGTGCCAGGCAAGTGCCTCACCCCTGTGCCCCCTCTCCCACCCAGGAGAGGCCCTTGGAGTCGCCATACCCGGGGTGCTGAAGGGGTCTCACAGGTCACAGTCAGGGTCACCCTGCAGGGGACCTCAGTGCCCTGGGCCACGCTGACCCTGGAGTGGCAGAGCAGGGACCCCCGAAGCCAAGGTGCCTTGTTGGCCTGAGCACAAGGCCCGGCACTCATCTCTGGACGCAGCTCCGGCAGCTCTGCCTGCGGTGGGCTCGGTGAATGCGGCTCTTGTCGGCCACCCTGCGGCCCCGAGCCCCTGCCGCGCCGTGGTGTTGCTCTTGGCAGGCAAGGGCCAGCAGGAGGCTTGGCTCTCTGATCTCCATGCCGCGCGGCCAGCCATGACCACCCCCGTCTGTGCCCCGTGGGGTGGCCCAGGGCCGCGCGGAATGAAGGGGGCCCTGCCGTGGGGTCACACGGGGTTCAGGGCCCTGGAACACATGCTGCCTTCTCGGGGCGGCTTCCAGGCTGGCTGGGGCTTTATCCGACTCCAAAAAGAACAATCTCTCACTCAGAAGGGTCTGGGTGGCCCCGGCCACGGGAGCGATGGTCAGTGACAGAGGTGGCTTCAAGCTCTACTCGGCACTGACGTGGCTGCTTGAAGCCTGGGTGTCTCAGACACGCTCAGACACACACGGCCACAAGACACCCACACTCACACAGAGACCCGCACGTTCGTCCAACAACTCACTTTCACTCACACCTGCATGTACACACCCAAACACTCAGACTCACATGGTCAGTCACACCCACACTTACACATTCACATGTGCTCACACCGCATTTACACACCCACTACTCACACTTGCAACTACACACCCACAAACTCACACCCACTTACGTACCCACATACACTCATGCCCACCCTTCCACACCCATACACACTCACACACACTTGCCCTTCCACACCCACTTATCCACACTCACCCACACACACACCTAAACCCACACCCACACTTATACACTCACATACTCACACACCCACACACCCACATAGGGTCACACACACACATACCCACACCCACATTTATTCTCACACACATACTGATACCCACACACTCACATACTCATACGCACTCACCCAGTTACGCACTCACACCCAACTCATGCTCACACACACACTCTCACATACGATTGACACACACAGTTACAGTCACAACCAACTCACACACAGAAACACACTCGCATAGTCACACTCACACAGCCACATTCACATCTCATTTCACACATGCTCTCACATACACACACACACACACACACATGCACACACTTACCCTTTGACTTCCCAGGAATCTTTGTCCCTCCCAGCCATGTGGACAGAAACCCTGAGAAAGGAGTGGCCAGTCAGGCTGACCCGCAGTCGGCCCCTGTTCCCACCCTGGTGCCACCTCCGGCCCCTCCAGGAGTGACCCCTGAGCCGAACTCCTAAGGAGTGAAGGTGTTGGTGGTGGCAGAGTCACCCCGGGCGGGACTTCCTGTCCCCTCCAAGCCTTGTCCCCTTGGAGTCTTGTATCACTGGCAGTTTCCCACATTGCATTTTGTTCCTGAAGAAAAGTGTTAGAATGGTGGCAGGATCCCGGCTCTCCCCTTAGGGCTAGCGGGCCACGTTCCGAAACTCTCACGCCCTGGGATACAGGCCGCGGAAACGCTCACCGGCTTCCTTGTCCTTCTGTTCTCATCTTGGAAGCCGCTAGACTCCGAGCCTGCTCTGTTGGTATGCTTTGGAGGATAAAGTTTCAGGGAGTAGCATGTTCATGCTCAGAGAGAGAGAGAGAGAGAGAGAGAGAGAGAGAGAGAGAGTGCACGCGTGCACCAGGACTAGGCCTAAGGAGAAAGCCCAGAGTGAAGCCCGTGGCTTTGGTTCTGGGGCCCTTTGTGTTCCTGCTGAACGGTCTCTCTGGGCTCTCTCCCATCTTCTGCCTCCCAGGAAGTGGCGCCTGTGTGAAGGGACATGCCTCAGCACCATCAGGGAAGCAGGGGTAGTTGGCCGGGTGTGCAGGGGAAAAGCATCGTGGACCCCTGCATGGACCAAACAGCGGGCGGGCCCAGCTCACTAGGCTGCCTTTGTCCCCCACGGGCCATTGCAGACATGGACTCAAGGTGTTTCTGGACCTGTTGCACGGGAATAGGAATCACAGATGGGGTGGCACCGTTCATTGAGCGCGGATGCGTGAGCGGGCACTTCTAACGCTGTCTTCCTCTTGCCTGTGGGTTGCCCACCTCAGTAATCACATCCCTTTCGATGCCATCCAGACTCCCAAATTCAACGTTAGAGCCTCCATCTGGACGAGAAAGATGCAGATTTCTGGAAAGAGATGATCACGAGGAGGTGCTTTCTCCTCTGGCGCCTTCCAGCGGGCTTTTGACCCGGGTCCTCCCGCCCTCCTGGGTGAGCGAGCCGACCCTGAGACAGGCCTAGAGCGGATCTAAGAAATGCCTCCCCTCGCCCAGCGGTGGCCCCTGATCCAGATCTGTTCTCATTCTCAGACTTTCCAGTGCAGAGAAGTGAACAGCCCCGTGGGACCGGAGCAATAGGCCAGTGGGGAGGGCGCTTGTCTTGCAGGGGGCCAACCCAGACTTGATCCCCGGCACCTCACAGACGGTCCCTCGAGCCTGCCAGGAATGATCCCTGAGCACTGCGGGGTGTGGCCCCCAAACGAAAATGGAAAAAAAAAAACAAAACAAGAAAATAAAACAGACCGAGGCATCACCAAGCTCAGAAACGCCGGCTTCCCCGGGAGGCCTAATTACAGATGCCACTTACACGTCAGTCTCATCTCGTGATTGTAATAACAGCTCGCGTCTTCTCTGAGAACTTGCTAGGCACATTCCCTAGATGTTCCCCTGACGTCACACCTGCACGGCCAGTGGGTTCCGTCCCGTCAGGCAAGGCCAGCCAAGGCGTGGAGAGGCTGGTCGCGGGCCTGGGGGCATTGTGTGTGCTCCCTTCCTGCTTTCTCGCCGTGCGGGGTCTCTTTCCCTGCTTCAGGCTCCCCTTTCTCGGTCTTCTTCCTAGCTCCCATCTTCCTGGGGAAGACTCTTGGGTACCAAGTCCGTGACGTGCATCCCTGTTATCAGCTTTTTTTTTCTTCAGTTTTTATACATTTTATTTCCATAAAGTAGCTCACGGGCTGGAGCGATAGCACAGCGGTAGGGCGTTTGCCTTGCGAGCAGCCGGCCTGGCCGAACTGGGTTTGATTCCTCCGCCCCTCTCGGAGAGCCCGGCAAGCTACCGAGAGTATCTCACCCGCACGGCAAATCCTGGCAAGCTCCCCGTGACGTATTCGGTATGCCAAACACAGTAACTACAAGTCTCACGATGGAGACGTTACTGGGCCCGCTCGAGCAAAAGTAGTTCACAACAATTCATGACAGATAATATTCAAACACCCACCCAACCAACGAGCATCTTCCCACCGCAATAAGAGGGAAGTGTGTGAAGGTTGTTGATTTCATTCTGGGGGTCCTTTAAGCCCGCATATAAGAGAATACAAGCAAGTAAGTTAAAACCAAACACGTGTGGGCTGCTTTTAGCTACATCGGTGGGCTACAGTATAAGAGGTCGCACGGCCGCATTCGCTCCAGGAAAAACTGTGTCATTGCTCTCTTCTGGGAGCTGTTTCATAGTCTCTGGGTCTTGGCCGTTGATGAGATTTCACGGTGCCGGGGGCAGTTGGTGGGTGTGACTGCCAAGCTACTGGAAGATGGGGGATCTGGGTGGAAGAGGCCCAGCCCCGATCCGAGCAGGCCTGGAGATCTCAGCCAGGGGTCCCTCCTTCCTGGGTTCCTCTGTTGGTTCCCTCATGGGTGAGGCTTATCTGAGTGTGTGGAGAGTGGCCTTGAGCATGGGTGCAGCTGGGTTCTGGAGGTTTTCGGCTGCTGGGGCTCTGCTTGGGGCAGGGAGGGAGACTCAACCCACCCCCCTCCAAGGGGGTCCTGGTGAAGACAGCCTGGCAACGGGAGGGCAGGAGATTCTGACCCTGTGACCAGCTTTTTACAGCAATCTCATCGCCTCCCTAGACCCCCGGCCCCAGCTGACCCCCTCACTGTAGCGTCTGCCGGTTGGTGGGTTTGCCCGGAGCCCTTCATGACAGCTGGCCCGCCTGGTCTTGGGGCAGCAAGCATCTTGGTCATGTGCCGTGTTCACGTCTCATCTGGGCTGTAGAGACATGGCGACTCGGGGCTTGGTTCCTCCTGGGAACCTGCTGGGCCCCTCCAGCCTGGAGCCACACCCTCGCCGTCTTCTCGCTGCCTTGGACGTGGGCGTGGGCTGCTGTCCACCTGGCTGGCTTTTGTGTCTTAGAGCCATGGCTGCCGGGACCAGGAGTGGCTCCGTCCTCTCCCTGAAGAGGGACTGTTGGTCTCTCCAAAACCGGGGCCCCCTTCTGCCTTCCTTCTGGCAGTGGCCTGGGGGTTTCCTTTCTCCATGGCCCTGCCACCCCGCCCCACCATCAGTCAGGGTTGGTCTCTCACTGTCCACATTCAGAGTGCTGAGGGTTTGCGCCTTTGATTCCAGTGAGCGTTTCTCTGATGAACGGCTACAGTGTTCACGGGCTGCTTGGCCGTTGGGAGACCCTCTCTGGAGAATAGTCACCTTGGACCCTGGGCTCGTTTTATTATTATTATTATTAATATTAATTATTACTATGGCTGGAGCAATAGCACAGCGGGTAGGGCATTTGCCTTGCACGCAGCCGACCCGGGTTCAATTCCTCCGCCCCTCTCGGAGAGCCCAGCAAGCTACCGAGAGTATCCCACCTGCACGGCAAAGCTGGGCAAGCTACCCATGATATATTCGATATGCCAAAAAAACAGTAACAATGAGTCTCACGATGGAGACATTACTGGTGCCTGCTCGAGCAAATCGATGAACAGCGGGAGGACAGTGATGCAGTGATTACTTACTATGATTTTTTGTTTGTTTGGAGACCACAGCCGGCAGTGCTCAGGACTTGTTCCTGGCGCTGTGCTCCGGGGTCCCTCCTACGACTGGAGTCCCGGGGGGATTGAACACAGTGAGAATACAAAGCAGCTGTCTTCCCCACTGCCCGAACTTTCCAGACTGCGGAGTTCCTTTTAAATTGTGTTGTGCTCTCTCCTCTTTTCATTGTTTGGATTCTTGGAGCAGACTGGCCTCTCTCTCTCCACTCTCTTGCAAGTGTCTTTTTTTTCCCGCTTTTTGGGTTACACCCAGCGATGCACAGGGATTACTCTGGCTCTGCACTCAGGAATTACTCCTGGCGGTGCTTGGGGGACCATACGGGATGCCGGGGATTGAACCCAGGTTGGCCGCGTGCAAGGCAAACGCCCTCCCCGCTGTGCTATCGCTCCGGGCCCTCTCTTGGAAGTGTCTTTTGATGCACCAGCATACTCTGAGAGTTTGATGGCATTCCATTAGTCTCTCGGGTTTTCGGAGGCGTTGGGTTTTGGGGGTGGGGGGCGCAGATCCAAGAAAGCTTGGCCTAGTCGCGCCTTGAAGATCTCTCCCGTTTTTCAACGAATGGTGTAGATTTTGTTCTCATGGCCTTGCGGTGGTGTTAGGCTTCGGTGATCTTCACGGGGACGTGGGTATTCAGCTATGTGGTGTGAGCTTCTCGGACTATTTCCTAAAAATGCTCTTCCCTCCTGTAATCCATCTCGGCATCTTTCGCCAGAAGCCAGAGCACCCCAAATGTAAGTTTTCTTACCCCCCACCGCCTCCCCCTCAACTTTCACTTACATGTGATCTGTCTGCTTTCCTTATCAGAGCGCACACATTCTCCATCACGGTGAAATTTTCAAATCAGGAAATACGAGTCTCCTGGCTGTTCTTTTTGGAGATTGTTTTAGCTATTCTCAGTCCCTTGAGTTTCCGTCCGGAATTTTAGGATCAGCTAATTAATTTCTGCAAAAAAAAAAAAAAAATTTTTTTTTAAAAGCCCAAGCAGGATTTTTGCAAGGGCCTGTGCAGGGTCTGTGGGTCTGGGGCCGCTGGCCCCGGACGGCTCCCAGGTGAGGATGCGGGATGTCCGTCCCTGTCCGTAGTTCCTTCTCTGCCGCTCTGCCTCATTGGGCAGCATCCTGGAAATGACCTGGGTGCTCCCGGCAGTGAAGCCTCCCCCCCACCCCTCCCCGCGACTCCCTTCTCTGGGATGCAGCTGTCAGTGGAGCTACTCTCTTCATTTCCCAAGCGAATTCTAAGTTATTGCTACCACATGTCTCGCAAGCGAAGTCTGAAGACAGGCTTCAGATCATTTTTTTTTTCCCAAAAGTTTGCCCTCGTCTTTCTCACGCCTCATCACAGCAGCCTGAAGTTCAGCAGGGCAGGATGTGAAGCTGTGATAAGGGCTGGGGGTGGGGGGGAGGGCTGGGCCTCACACCCCATGTGGATCCTGGACGCTACTTCTTGGGGGTGAGTGGACAGCCCCCGGCAGCGCGTAGGGGCTCTTCCTGGCAGTGCTCAGGGCCCAGGTGCTGAGCTGGGATCAGGCCCTAGTCTGCCGGGTCCAGACAAACGCTGGGCCCTGCAGTGTCTGTGAGTGCCGACCCGCCGTCCACTGGCAGCCACGTCGCGTGACCCTGTGGGTTTCCTCTCATCGTTGGCGCCGGCTAGCTTTGAGGAACTCGGAACACGAGACTCACAGATGAATCTTGGGAGAGACCAGCGCCGCAGAGAGGCCTCTGAAGCACCAAATCACAGCCCAGTTAAAAATTTTAACTCCAGCTCCAGAACCCTAAAGTTTTAGAATTCCACCAGCGCACAGCCACTGCTGCGGACAGCTCGTACGTTATGCCACTGGTATGCCAAGAAAGGCACACAACACTGGATGGGTGTAAGGTAGAATGCCATCAATCTTGATTAAAAAACATATATATATATATATATATATATATATGTACATACTGTAGCACTGTCCTCCCGT
>JAOXYA010099661.1:0-10893 GCA_028565675.1 Sorex palustris | reverse complement strand
GGCTCATGCACTCAGGAATTACTCCTGGCGGTGCTCGGGGGACCATATGGGATGCTGGAAATCGAACCCGGGTCGGCCACGTGCAAGGTTAAATGCCCTCCCCGCTGTGCTATCACTCCAGCCCCACCAGGCTGTTTCTCTTTTGTTGGTGCTCCTCTGCTCCCCGTGGACTGGGATCTCCGTGTGGCCAAGCTGGCCGCATCCATCTCATCCCTGCCTGCGGTTCTCTCAGGATCCCTTTTCTAGTTCCCAGAACCCGGGGAGGGCAGAGCTCTGACTAGAAATTGGTGTGTGTGTGGGGGGGGGTGCAGGCAGTCACCTTGAAAGGTGAGAACAGCAGCGCTGGCAATTTATTTAGCGCTTCTGTGTCTGCCAGGCGCTCCTGGAAATGCGTCCCGGCGCTTAACCCCGGGAGAGAGCAGGAGTGCAGACCTGGCCCTCGACAAATGCTTCCTGAGCTGCTGATGGAGCTTAACTCCATGGGGGTCCCAGGCAGCTTCGGTCCCTGGGTGGAGCCCAGCAGGAGGTTGTCCAGAGCAAATGGATTCAATTCTCCTCTGCTCCATGGGGGTGAGAACCGCTCCAGGCAGGCACCCTGTAGGAAAGCCCAGATCTCTGTCCCTTCCTCCGGGGCCGGGGCCGAGGCCACCGGAGCTGGGCCTTCTGCTGGTCCAGGAGTCCAGAGTAGACAGGACAGGGGGTCCTTAGAGGCCGGTAAGGTTGGGGGATTTTATAAGCTACCTGCCTCTAGAAGGTGTGGGAAAGGCCATCGGTTATGCAGACACTCTTGTGCAGAAGGATGGAAACCTGTCCACTAGGTCACCTTCCCCTCCTCAGAGTCCCACTTCCAAGGTACACATCATTCTACTTCCTCTGAGGCAAGTACATCACCCCACATTCTAGTCACACACCTTCCCACTTCCCAGTCACATGCGTCACCCCACTTCCCAGTCAGACACATCACCCCATATCTCAATTACACACATCACCCCACTTCCCTGTCACACACATCACCCCACTTCCCAGTCAGACACATCACCCCATATCCCAGTTACACACATCATCCCACTTCCCCATCACACACATCACCCCACTTCCCCATCAACACATCACCCCACTTCTCAGTCAGACACATCACCCCATATCCCAGTTACACACATCACTCCACTTCCCCATCACACACATCACCCCACTTCCCAGTCACACACATCACCCCACTTCCCAGTCAGACACATCACCCCACACGCCAATCCACTGTGCATGAAGGTGCAGTTATGTGGCCGAGCTCTGTGGGTGGAAGTGATCACCATCACCTCCTGACCCTCAACTCTTTCACTGTCTTGCTTTCTCCATCTGTGCTGCCTGCAGTAGGCTGAGATTCTCCCAGCTGGAAGGGCCTGGAGGGAAGGAACTGGGCTTCCCTGTGTCCATCTGCTGTCGGGAACACTGGGGACTTCCACGGGAAGAGAAGGAAACTCCTTGCCCTGTGCCACAGGGCCAGCACCATCTCACTGTGTCTGCTAGAACCCTGACTCACACAGCGCCTTTTCCAAACACCTAATGGGGCATGTCTCCGGGGCCAGGCGCTGCACTCATGGCTGAGATTTTTCCTCATGAACAGGATAGTGGCATCTGTCCTCTGGGGGAGTTTTCATTCCAGTCGCACAGACAGAGAACGGACAAATTGGGCAATTCTAGAGAATTCTGCTCTTGTCAATATAATAGAGAAAAAAGAGGGGCTGGAGTGATAGCACAGCTGGTAGGGCGTTTGCCTTGCACGTGGCTGACCTGGGTTCAATTCTC
This sequence comes from Sorex palustris, assembly GCA_028565675.1. Classification (NCBI taxonomy): domain Eukaryota; kingdom Metazoa; phylum Chordata; class Mammalia; order Eulipotyphla; family Soricidae; genus Sorex; species Sorex palustris. The sequence goes on along the minus strand of JAOXYA010099661.1, from coordinate 9,090 downwards.
GGCATCCCACATGGTCCCCTGAACACCACCCGAAGTAATTTCTGAGTGCAGAGCCAGGAGTAACCCCTGAGCATTGCCGAGTGTGACCCAAAAAGCAAAAAAAAAAAAAAAAAGGAAAAAGAGAAACGCCACGGTGCTAGGACTCTAGGGCACTGATGGTCTGTCTGACACTCGATTCCTTCAAGTGTCTCTGCCGCCTTCGCTTGCTTGCCCCCAGTGATGGGGAGCTCAGCACCCAATGAGGCGGGCCCTGACACCTCAACATGGTTTCCAGGGTTCCAGGTTCTTCCTCGCATTCCCTTTCGCTCGCTGTAGCCCCTCGGAGTAAATCCCGCCCTTCTGTCTGTCAGATCTCACAGGAAGGAAGCCAAAGGAGGAACCATTTTCATTTGGGGAAACCAAAAAGTGCATCATGGAGGAAGGGGTCCTTGCACTGCCTGGCGGGCAGAGGGATGAGGTGGGGTGAAGCACGAGGCGGAGACCGACAGCGGGCATGTGGAGGGGCTCGGGGGAGTCCTAGCTCTCACTCCTAGTTCTCTGAACAGTGCTCCGAGTGCAGCGGGGCGTAGTTTAATACAATAACCCGTGTCTTTCCTGCGGGTCCCCTCCCAACTCTTTCCTCTCCTGGAGGCGTTTCAGAGTATTCTCCACGTTCTCCTCAGGTAGGGGTGCAGGAACACGGGAAAGAATCCAAGAGTCTGGTTTGCAGTGTGGAGATGTTGGGGGGGTCCCGGGGGGGGGCGGATCCTGGCGGTGCTTAGGGCTTCCTGCTGGCTCGGTGCTCAGGGCACATGACGGGGTGTGGGGGATTGAACCCGGGTCGAACGTGTTGAGGCCAAGTCCCCTACCCACAAAGTTTAGAACAGAATCGGCATCCTGAAAGGCAGCAGGGCCAGAGTGCTCTGTCATGAGGGCAAAGCAGGGCTGTCCTAGCGCTGGGGGCGAGAGGGGCTGTCCTGGGGGCGAGGCAAGACCCCACGGAGGGCAAAGGTGACCTTGGCGGGCAGGAGGCAGCGGGTTTCCTGCGAGGAAGCGGTGGTGAATCCCTCGCGACCACGCTGTTCGGCCAATCTGGCCGTCAGTTTCTACCTCCTTCCTCCCCCTTGCTGCTCGTCAGAATTTTCTGCTGTCAGTCTGGGACTCACCGGGTGGCGGGGGGGGGGGCATGGGGTTTGTAAGCCACCCAAAGGGAGAGCCTGTCCATGATCAAAGTCAGTCAGTCCGGAGGAAAGCGTGTCGGGGTCCTGGCCAGTTGACCCCAGCACACTGGAGTACAATCTCCTGGAGTCACCGGACTTACTCCCTATGGGACAGGTAGGAGAGAAGCCTCTGTCCTGGTCCTCCATGCACCGTGGGCTCCAGCCACCTCAGAGAAAGAACCACGCGGGGGGTGGGGGTGGAGGAACTGGTGGTCAATCAACAATCCCTTTATTAGCTCTCACACGGGGGGGGGGTTATATAGACATTGCAGGGGGCAATCCACATGTATCACGTTTACCTCATCAGTACAGATGTTAGTTAACGATTTACATCTCCTGCTCTCAGGGCTGGCGTATCAGCTCAGGCAAATACGTCCCTTGTCCTTAACCAGAATGCCCCCATGTGTGACGTGCTGGAGCAAGTCCCTCTGCTCCTGTAAACAGGGTTGGCTCTTGCTTTCAGGGGCAGGGGGTTTGGTCCAAGTCTCAGGCTGGCTGCTGAGACCCCCACAAAAGCGGACTTAAAAGAAGTGGTCAGCGATGTGCAGGGCAGTGGAAATACTGGAGACCCTGGATCCAGCAGTGCCTGAAGCTGCCTCTGTAAGTCCCCGACAGCTATGTGAGTAAACAAACGCTTTTGATTGGCATCTTCAGTGACTGGGAGCTGGGCTCTCTGCCCTGTGCTTGGAATAGGGTGTCCTGACTGGGGGGAGGGGGCGGGCAGCAGGAGGGACTGGGGGAGGGAGGATGCCCTGGGTGGGGTTAGGCAAGACACGTTCTCCTGCAGTCCTGCAGTTCCCTCGGCCCCAGACCTGCCTCCTGAGAGCCAGAGAGGGCCCTGAGCCAGTGTGGACCAAGTTCCCCGGGCCCAGCGACTCTGCTCCATAATCTTGGCTCTGACGTGTTCCTCCACGACTTACCCTGCTGCGGGCGGGCGGGCACCACAGCAAGAAGGAGGAAGAGAGCAGCGGGCTGGGGAGGGGGCGGCCGGGGCTGTGCAGTCTCCCGAGTGAGTGAGCGAGCCAGAGAGCCAGCCGCCCTGCGCATCTGGAAGGGGAGCGAGCAGATGGCCTCTGGGACTCCACCGCGGCAGCTAAGTTTATGGCGTCGGCAGGTTCTCCTCCTGCTGCGTTTATGGGGATGTCTTCAGGATTTCCACTCTGATATACGAGAGCGGCTCTGCGGCCCGGGCCCCCTCCATCAGAGGGTAATCCGCGAGTAAATCATCGCCAACCAGCGGCAAGTGTTTGTGTGGGGGCCCCCGGAGCCCTGTGCACGCCGCTGGGGGATAAATCTTCGGAGTCAGAGTGCTTACTACTCGCGGGACCCCGGGGACCGGACGGCAGGGAAAGGTCAAGTGCAGGAGCAGGCGGGAACTTGGCCTTCGCTCCTGTTCTGGCCCAGAAGGCCGCGGGGGAGGAGGAAGATCGTGGTGGCATGCGCTTCCTGGGGTTTTCCTAACGGAGTCTCACCAACGCCAGGCCGGGCCTCTCCCCGGCACAGGGCACACAGCCATAAAAAAAGATTTTCTGCTCATGGCTTGGGGACTGGCCCTGCTCTCTCTGGAGGGGTAGTGATTGCTGCCTTGTCTCTCTCGATGCCGGGGCTCTCTCGGTCTCCGCGTCTCCTTCACACCTCAAACTAAACCCCGACTCCCTGGTCTGGTGGGGAGCTTGTCCTGGCTGGACCTCAGCTTCTGTGGCTTCCGCCAAACCTGTTGGGAATTGAGTTTCATACGGAGGTTCGGGCTGGAGCGATAGCACAGCGGGTAGGGCGTTTGCCTTGCATGCTGCCGACCCAGGTTCTATTCCTCCGCCCCTCTCAGAGAGCCCGGCAAGCTACTGAGAGTATCCCGCCCACACGGCAGAGCCTGGCAAGCTCCCCATGGCATATTTGATATGCCAAAACCAGTCACAACAAGTCTCACAAGACTGGTGCCCAATCAAGCAAATCGATGAACAACGGGAGGACAGTGCTACAGGGCTACGGAGGTTTGGGGTCCACCTGGTTTTCCAGGGACGCTATTGGATTCGGTGCAAGGTTGAGAGGGGGCTTCTCGGAAGAGGGTGGAACTTTTTTTTGGGGGGAGGGTCACACCCGGCGATGCTCAGGGGTTCCTCCTGGCTCATGCACTCAGGAATTGCTCCTGGCGGTGCTTGGGGGACCACATGGGATGCTGGGAATCGAACCTGGGTGGGCCATGTTGGCTGTGTGCAAGGCAAACGCCCTACCCGCTGTGCTATCGCTCCAGCCCCGAGATAGCTTTATTTAATGCAAAAGACTATGCATTTAAAATCTAGTCACCATGAATTACAAAGTTGTTCATATTTGATGTGGGAGCATTGTGTCTGAAACCCAAGTGTGTTTTGCACGGTGTGTGCCGAGTAGGGTGTGAAACTCTGTGGTCCTCTGTGTGGGAATTTTTGTGTGGGGGTGGCTAGTGGGTCCCGCATGGCCACTAAAATCAAATGCAGAGGGGCAGTACAGAGGGTAGGGCGCTTGCCTTGCACACAGCCAGCCCAGGTTCAACCTGACTCCCCACATGGCCCCTTAACCATTGCCAGGATTGATTCTTAAGTGCAGAGCCAGGAGAGGAGTCACCCCTGAACACAGCCAGGTGTGAACCCAAACAAAGCAGACTTGAGTTTCAAGCCCAGCTTCTCCCTTGAGCACGTTTTTTCACTCTGGAGAAGGTCATGTTCTCTCTCGAACATGTATTTCTCCTCATTCCCTCACATCTTTCTAAATGGCTTTCAGTCAAGTGACCTTGCTTCACACACACACACACACACACACACACACACACACACACACATACACACAGAGCATCTTTTCATCTTTTTCCACCTGGGATTCTGGGATATCACCCTGACCACGTGCCTGGTCATCTGTTTCTGAGTACTGAATGTTTGACTTTCTTTGTGCCCGGAGTTCTCTGTCATCTGTCATCCCTGGGCGGAAGTTAAAATGTCCTGAGGTCACGTCGAACAAGTCCTTGGGCTTTCTTTATTGCTCAAGTCTGCGGGGTCCTTGGCATTTTCCCGACTGGAGAGGGAACTCTGCCGAGAAGGGCACTGCCAAGGCTGAGTGTTCCCTCGGATAACACGGACCATCTCATGCAATTTGCTATTGTGGGCCCGCCTCCCACCCAGACGTGTGTGTGTGTGTGTGTGTGTGTGTGTGTGTGTGTGTGTGTGTGTTGGGGGTGGAGGTTAGCAGGGCCTCCGAGGCAGCTCCAAGAAAGGTAAAAATAGGCAGCAGCGATCCTGGGCAGGCATGGCGCCCCCTGCAGGACGTGCCTGCAATGCATTTCTTGCAGTGCTGCCTCATTGGCCGGGGGCAGCTCTTGGGAGCCCAGCCTTGGCACCAGAGAGGCACCTCTGGGTGGCACGGAGCAGCAGGGGCGTGAGGAGGCGGGCCATGTCCAGAGGCACCATTTCCTCTTCATTGTGGCAGGAGCCAAGAGTCTGAGGGCAAGCAAGCGTCCTCTGTCCACGGCCCTTGCACCGTCTGGATGGAGCCCGTGAGCTTGAGCAAACATATACCTGTGCCTCCTTCCCGTTTGCTCAAACCGAGCCCAGAGCATGTGGTCCAGCCAGCCTGTTTCATCGAAGGCAAAGCCAAACAGAACAAGGACACAGCAGCAATGCAGCCCGGCTGCTGCCAGTGACAGGCTTCCCCAAGAACTCGGCAGTCCCTCTCCCACCCCTCCCGCCTGGCCACACCTGCAGCCCAGTGTCCCTCCCTAGCCCAGCAGCACCCCACGCAGTATTACAGCCTGCCCCTCAGTGCTTTTCCAGTTCCTTCCAGGGCTGGCTCACTCCCCTCCTGGGAGCCTGCCCCACTCAGCCAGCCCACACAACCTGACCGCTGTCCCCGCTGGTCACTTGGCAATTCATCATGATTCATGAAAGCTCCTTCGGCGGTGGCATTGAAACATAAATTTGTTCTTTTATTTTGAGTGTTTATGTATTATCTCCTAGACTGAACTGGAAGCTCATTCAGGAACCGTGCCAACTCAAGATGTTCAATTTATCAAACTCCTGCCTAAGCCTTTTAAGCCATGAGAAAATGTACAAAAACAAGTCAGACTCATCTTGTCCTTCAAGGAACCGACAGAGGGACACGAGCAACAGGGTCCATGCGGAAATGCTGCCACCGACGCACCTTGTAACCCAGGGCCAACCGCTGAGCTGCTGCCAAGCCCCATGCACGTGGGACCATTCTCGGGACCTGCAGGGGAGAGGGACTAAGAAAATTCCAGAACAGAGCCTGACACACGATCCCAGCTCAGGGCACATGTCCAGGGCCCAGGCCTCCGCCGACTGTCCCTCCCTTCTTATGCAGAGAGGCAGAGGATTCAGATCCTCAACGCCACGGCAGTGGGCATAGATGCTCTTTAGAAGGCCGTGGAAAGCCAAGAATAGTTAGAGCTGGGAGTGAGTGATCCAACCCGGGTTCGATCCCTGCTTCATGCTTATTGATAGGTTAAAACCTGAGAAGGTCCAGACAGGCATCTCAAAAGATGACCGGCGATATAAAAGTACAACTGTCATCAAGGGTGGCTGTCAAACCCTGCAGTGTTGGGACCGGAGCGATAGTACGGCATGGAGGGCATTTGCCTTGCATGCAACCAACCCTGGGTTCGATCACTGGCATCCCATATATTCCCCCGAGAACCACCAGGTGTAATTCCTGAGTGCAGAGCCAGGAGTAACCCCTGACCATCACTGGGTATGTCCAAAAAGAAAAAAAAACCCTGCAGTATTTCCTAGGCTTTCTCCAAGGAGGGGTCCCGAGCCCCACAGAGCCCTCACATTTCTGCATTACAGTTGCCAAAGATCACAAATTGTGCCGTTACCGTTCACAATTGGCCTGACCACTACCTCTCCTAAACACTCTAAACTCAAGTTTCAGCTAGGAAAATGCCACTTGCGCTAATATGCATCCCCCGACACCGAGCAGCACAGCCGTCCAGCTGCTGAGTGTCCTCGCCCGCCTCTCGATGGCAGTTGAATTCTTCCCTGCTCTAGGTAGGTCCAGGGCCTGGACACCCAGGTTGGACTTGCACTCTTGGTCCTCACCAGATTTTCCCACAACACATTCGTAGTGTTATCCCAGCATCCTTGATTTTTATTCCTTTGTTGGAAAACCTTGTCCATGCTTTCTCCTCTTGCCTTTTGGGAAGGCTCCTGTGCCCGGGTTTCTGCGGATTCCGTGGGCCGGGTCTGTGCGCTGTGTCAGAGGCGAGCTTTCTGGCGGCTCCCCCTAATCTCAGCTTTGCCTCTTAAGCCACCGTGCTCCACTGCCCGGGGGTGGATGCAGGGAGGCGGCTCTGGAAGGCCAGCCGAGGGCGTCTTGTGTTCATCTCAGGACACCTGCCTCTGATCACAGTCTCGCCCAGGGCTGTGCGGCTGCTCTCCTGCTAGAATGTCGTCGTCTGCAGGGACCTGCCTGCCCGCCTGGCCACAGACCATCACAACGATTTAGCATCAATGCCATCTTGCTAATTGCACATGAGGCTCAAGATCCGGGAAGAAATGGGAGATCTAGGTGGAAAGGAGCGAGAAAGACAGACCAGAAAGCCTGAGTGTCTGGGAGTCTGGGGCAGGCTAGGACTTTTCTGCCCAAAGTTGCCAAGGTCTGCATCCCCTGCCCCTCTCCCTCTTCCAAAGGCACTGCTTTCTCTTTAACTCCTGCAGCCCCATGTCACGAGATTGGGGTGGGGGTTGAGTCTAGCTGGCTTTAAGGCCATCCAGAGCGGCCAGCTGTGGCAGGAGCTGGCCACGGAGCCTGGGCACTGCCGGTCTCAGGATGGAGCATAGGTGCTGGGACCAGGAGTCCCGGAGCAGAGGGGGGATGGTCCTGATGCGGGGGTGGGTGGGGTGTGTGGGGGTAGCAGCCCCACCAGGTAGAATCGGGCACAGGTAAGCGCAGGGCTTGCGGTGGCTCTGCCTGAGCTGCCCACAGGCAGACAAGGCCTCTGCAGTGCAAATGTCCCTTCCTGTCAGTTGCCCCGACACTGCCCGTCACAGGGACCAGGCCCACCACGCTGGGGGCCTGGGAGACTGACTCCTCCCGGGGCCTGAGACGCAGCCCTTCCCATGTCAGCTGCCAAGAGCTGGTTGGAGTGGGGGTTCCAACATCCGCCCCTCTGCACCTCCAGTTTGAGGGTCTTTGGGGTGCTAGTTGCTGACCTTGCGGGCAGGCGAGGGTCCGGCTCTGCTGACCTGGTTGCCTCCTCTCAGCCCATTCCTGGGAGCCATCCCCGTGCCCCCCTAGTGGAAACCACCTTCTGGACCCCCTTCCCTCCATCCCCCAGGAAACAGGCCACGGGGCAGGAGAGCTAGGAGGGACTAGGCTCTGAGTGGGGTCAAGCAAGAGCCACCTGGCTGGTCGCTGAACCCGCGAGGACAAAGCCCAAGGACAGTGAGGAGCAGGGCAGGGGACAGAGCACTGCGTTTCCAGAACTCTGCCTGCAGGTGTGGCAATGACCTTGGCATGAGAGTACAGCCAGAGGGGACAGAGGGGCTGCCAGAAGGACCAGGAGGGAGACGCAGCAAACAATGGTCTCTCCTGGTCTCACCCCTTGGAGGTCACTTGTGACCCCTGTCCTTTTTTTTCCCTTTTTGGGTCACACCTGGCGATGCTCAGGGGTTACTCCTGGTTCTGTGCTCAGGATTTACTCCTGGTGGTGCTTGGGGGGACCCTATGGGATGCTGGGGATTGAACCTGGGTTGGCCGCGTGCAAGGCAAACGCTCTACCCGCTGTGCTATCGCTCCAGCCCCGACCTGTCCTTTCAATGGGGAGGGACACGGGGCTGCGGGGAAGAGATGCAGCAAGACGGTCCTGCCAGCCTCTCTGCCCTGCCCTGCACAAGCATAAACTCCATCCCACCTTTTGAGATGATGATGATGATGGTAACTTGGAGGGTATAGGGGTCTTCTGGGTGGTGCTCAGGAGACCTGGGGCTCCACTGGTAACCCCAAGCCCACTGGGCTAGTGGTTTGTATCAAGGGCCCAAGGATGCGGTGCTGCCCTGTCCCTGAGTGCTGAAGACTCTTGGCTACTCAGGGAACACGCTCGGGGTACACACTCAGGGTACACACTCAGGGTACACGCTCAGGGTACGCATTTATGGCCACCCCCAGGGATGCCCCAGCACTGTGCATGAGCCAGGCTGGGCTCGTGCTCATCAGAGCCCTGATGGTCACTTTCTCACTCGTCCTGCAGTGGATCTGGAGAAGGCTTGCGAGCTTCAGCCCCGGTCATGTGTGTGTGGTGCCACTTGCTCATCTTCTATCTCCGGAGAATGTTCTGCACGCCAGCTTCCCAGGACAAGGCGTGTGCTGCAGCTCACCGGGACGCATTAACATGGCTGCTCTATGTCTGCAGGGCTGGCTGGCTGCCAGGTGTGTGGACGGTCCCGATTCAACCTGACACATTGACACTTCATGCTTTGGTTTGTGTTAGTGAAGCCACGTCTAACGGTGAGCCACAGACGGTCCACATTGCATCAATGCGGGATCATGGACGGAGCATCTGTGTTCCTCTAAGATTCCTGGGTCGTAGCCTTTGCCCCCAGATGTGCAAGAGGGGAAGAGGGGCCTGTGGGGTGGTGGGGGAGATGAGTTCATGAGCATATGCCCCTGTGATGGAATTAGTACCCTTCTTTATTTTTTTTATTAAAAAATTTTTAATAGTGAGACATCATGAAGTACAGTTGCAGACTTACACATTTTTGTACTTGGGTTTCAATTATACAATGATCAAACACCCATTCTCCACCAGCACCACGGATCCCAGTATCCCTCCCACCCCCATCCACCCCATCCCACCCTGCCTCCGTGGCAGGGCATTCCCCCCTGTTCTCTCTCTCTTATTGGGTGT
>JAOXYA010099650.1:0-10894 GCA_028565675.1 Sorex palustris | reverse complement strand
ATATGGGATGCTGGGAATCGAACCTGGGTTGGCTGCGTGCAAGGCAAATGCCCTACCTGCTGTGCTATCACTCCAGCTCCTAACCCAAATTAAATTGCAAAGTCATCATGACCTTTCTTGGTAAAGAAGGGTATGATGAAGTTATCTCTGACTTCTTCAGGGCCTTTTCCAAAGGAGACAGGCATATTTGAATTGGGAGATCTCCCATTGTTGGAGATCAGAGACTGAATTAGGACTGAAGTACAATGGTTTAGTAAATGTGCTTTTGCTGCTTTAGTCTATCTAATGAACTCAAGTTTATATTTAGTGAGTTTAAATTTCACCACTGTTTGTCAGGCAAGAAAACAAGAACTGCAATTCAGTGAGGGACCAGCCTAGGCCCATAGATACAGAGAAATAAATTTTGTTAATCTTCTGCCTCATTTCTTCTCCTTTTGGCAAACACAAAGGAGTTTTAAATGACAATTTCCAATTTTTTTCACCTGCCAGTTCCAATTCTGACTCAAAGAAAAGGCCAGACTTCATCTCACAACTTACTTAGCTAGTCATCTCTTATATTAATAGATAGACTTGACACCTAGGATTTTTACCTAGGTTAGGTAAAAAAAAAATCAGATTTGAAATACCTGAGAAATTTCCTTTGATTAATGGCAGAGATTGCTCCTTTTGCTAAAAGACATTTTTTAAAAAATCTTTCATTATGTAAATTTAGATATATACAATTGCACACAACTTGTCAGAATTTTTGTGTGGGAATTGAAATTATTTGAAGCATTAAAAGAAAATTAATTAAAGGGAAGGAAATTAGAATGATATTCAATAGAGCACTCAGTTTACATTAATTTAGGAGTCAATTGAAGGAAATGTTTTGTAAAAAGTTATAAAGAATTGATTTCATGCCAACTTATAGGACTAAAATGGGAAAATATAGGTGCCAAAAACAAAATGAAGGAGTGTCAACGCTTGCTGCAAAGACTTGATCATTTAAAATCCTTCATAACAACTTTAAAGGTTTTAGACTATCTATTAAGAGAAAAATTAGGTTTGCATAGAATCTTAGACAAAATGTTGACAAATGAATTTTAGATTACTTGAATGATTACTCTGCATGCTATGATTAATATTAATTACATGACTGAACTGGATATATCTATATCTAAATTTTCACAACAAACACATATTCTTAATAAGATGTTAACAATTAAGCCAGGTATAAAATGAAGAATCCGAGGGAAATTTAAGAGGAAAACTAAATTTAATTTGCTAATGCACATAGTGTCAAGTTTGAGTATGACATTGTATTTTAAAGAATCCATACATTTTTTTTAATATCAGAAAAATATTTTCTATGTTATTTTAAATGGAAATAATAGAAGAATACTATAGCAGACAATTAACATACATTTTCACTCTTTGTGGAAAATAATATTTTTGAAATATTTATGACATTAAATTTGTGAATTACCTTATGCAATATTTATAAAGATTTAATGCTTAAAAGTATGGTCAGGTTTAGAAAATAGCTTAACTTTGGAGAGTTCAGTATTGGATGACAATTGAAGAGATAGAAGTAAAATGGAGCCAGTGTAATACCAGTACCTTTTCTATGTCTGCAACTAGATAACCTAATGTTTATAGGGTATAATTAAATTAAATTGTTATCTTGATTTTATTATTTAGCTTAGAAATTCATAGTTGGGCACTATCGAGGCTAATTCGGTTTTTCAAATTTTATTTTATTTTTATAAAGTTGTTCACAATAATCCATTACATTTAAAATTCAAACACCAATCCCAGCACCATGCACTTTCCCACTACCGTAAGAGGAAAGTGTGTGAAGATTATTATATTTCATCCTTGAGCCACTTAATCTCTTGTATAAGAGATTACAAACATGTATATTAAACGCAAAATACTTTTGGTACAACAGTGCACTTTAGATTGAGAGATCATGTACCCACGGATGTGGTCACATGCTCCAGGAATTCTGAAATTTAGAATATGATTATAGAGCAGATTCACTCATAGGTAAGTCCTATGTCACTGTCTTCTTGGCTGGCCGTTGATGAGAATATAAGATGCTGGGGGAAGTATGTAGATGTGACTGCCAAGCTACTGGAAAACTTGGGATCATGGGGGGTGGGGGCCCAGTCCCGCTCCAAGAGAACTTGGAAGTTTCAGTCACAGGTCCCATAGACCTGGGTTTTTCTGCAGGTTTTCTTGTAGGTGATGGTCATTGGAGCCTGTGGAGTGTGATCTTAAGCATGGCTATGCTTAAATTCTGGAGATTTTCGGTTGCTGTGATTCAGCTGGGGTGGGGAGGGAAATTCAATCACCACCCCACCTCCGGGTCTCCCTGGTGAAGCTAGCCAGGTGAAGGATCAGGATATTCTATGTCACTCTCTCAGGAGCTTTATTTCAGAGTCTCTGAACCTTGGCCATTGACGAGATTATATGGCTTCAGGGCTGATCCTTGACTCTTCCCTCAGTGATCATTCCTGGCTGTCTTGGGAGGACTAAATTGGTTACTGGGCTAAACCCTGACTGGCCATTCTTAAGACAAATGCTCTACTCTCTATAATATCTGACTCTAGATTTTAATCTTAAAGACAGCTTCTATTGACATAATTGGTGTATCTCTATGTTATGGACAGAATGAAGAATTATTTTATACAGGCATATTTCCCCTCCGCTTTTTAAATTATAAAATATATAAAGTTATATTTTCATAAAATATATAAAATTATATTTTAACAAATCTCATGTTGAGGGAATATTTAAGTATCTTACATAGTTGACAATATGTTTATAATGCATGTCTTTACTTAATAATTATTCACAATTGGAAACTTGGTAGAGCAATGACTTTGCACAAAACTAATGCTAAGACTGTGACAAGGTTTGATATAAAAATAACTAACCACAATGTGAACACATTAATATGCATCAAACATTCCAACAATATATCTCTATGGCGCTTGATTAATCTTATACATACTGATGATATTTAAAGGGAAAACATTTTAAAAATTAGCTTTGCCCTGTGGTAGAGACCAATGAATGATGCTATGTTTGAAATTTTAACTTCTATATAAACTGAAGTTTAACATTTGCAATTCCAAAATTTTTAGATAGATATTTTTTGCATACTAAATATTTCACTTTTATGAAACATTGTAGAATAATTTTTAATGGAAAAATATGCAGCACTTAGAAATGTGTTACTGCTTTATACAAAATGACAAAAATATTATCATTTCTGAAGATGATGAAGTCTTTAGGCCCCCACAAATAGCTCATGTGAGGTGAGAGGAGAAAGATGGTCACTTTCTCCTGCTTCAACGCTGCCACAGGTTGGAAAGGCTCTTTGAGCAAAGGAAAGTCAGTCCTAGTTCTTACCCAGACCTTATAGGTCTTTGTCCTCACAGAAAGAAATTTCAGGACTAGATAAGCAGTAAAGTAGAAACAGATATATTTGGAGGTTCTTGAGGAAGGAGAGCAGGGAGGGAAAGAAAGAGAGAGAATGCGGGCTTCTCCAAAAATAGAGAGAACCCAGTACACATCTCAAGAGGGGAGATGCAGGTGACACGTGTGCTCTGGCACTACATGTGCTTGGCCATGTGAGCACAAGCACCACATAGGCTCAAGTAGCCTATTTGTGCCTACTTCCTTTGTTCAATTTGTCTTTTATTTTTTTTTGGCGGGGGTGGGGTTCACAATCGGCAACGCACCGAGGTTACTCCTGGCTCATGCACTCAGGAATTACTTCTTGTAGTGATTGGGGGACCATATGGGATGCTGGGATTCAAACCCAGGCCAGCCGCGATGCAAGGCAAATGCCTTACCTGCTGCACTTCACTCCAACTCCCAATTTGTCCTTTGTAGTGTTTCTCTAACCTGCCCCATGTGGCGCCTTCTAGCTAGGTAAGAATTTGTTGTGGTTGTCAATGGGGTAGAGCTGGGAATGGTCGATGAACCTTTTTGGGATTTTTATTCTTAGCCTTTTTTCCTTCTGGGGCTTCTCTTGGAGAGGGATCAGCCTTCTCTGGATCTGTTGGTGCCAGGTAAAGTCTCATCAGGCATGGTTTCCTGTGTCTGCAAGGTGGACTCTGCATCCTTGGGCTTCTAGTTTTATTACTTCTTAAGGGTTCCATTGCCATGAGGGATTGGTGGTAGAAGGTTGGCTTTCCTATATACCTGCCTACATTAGTGACATCTGGGTAATAGGAAAACAAACAGAAACGCTTTATGACACTGAATCTAGAGATTTCTAAATTCACTAACTACCATTGCCCAAACAAATAGAATAAATTGAATAACCAGAGTGACATCAAAATACTTTTTGTCTTTTTGGGTCACATTCGGCAATGCACAGGGATTACTCCTGGCTCTACACTCAGGAATTACTCCTGGCGGTGCTCAAGGGACCTTATGAGATGCTGAGAATCGAACACATGCAAGTCAAATGCTCTACCTGCTGTGCTATCACTCCAGCCCCCATCTTTTTTTAAAAAAATATTTATTTATTTGTTTATTTTTTGTCAGAGCTGTATCAAATTAAGAAGTTTCGAGATGACCAAAGAAATGATTACCAGAATAAAAATGTATCCAAAATAATGGTAGAAAATATTTTCCAAACGTTTATTTAAAACCAGGGGAATGAAAATGCGAACAAGATACCACACTTTTGAGATTGACATGCATTCTAAAAGAACTAAAACAATCAGTACTAGAATGGATATGGGGAGAAAGGAACCCTCAGCTATTGTTGGTAAGAATGTTTGCTGGGCTAACGTTTTTGGAAACACAATATGAACGTCACAAAAGAAAAGGAAAAAGAAGAGTTTCGCACACCCATAGGACCCAGCAATTCTACTTCTTGGCATCTACCCCACAGGCCCAGAAGCTCTATTCAGAAAATATATTTGGTCTCCTATGCTTATTGCTGCACTATGCACAATAGCCAACATTTGGAAACAACCCAAGCGTCAAAGAACTGCTGACCGGAAAAAGAAATTGTGGTAGATAGACACAAATGAAATGCTACTTGGCTACTGAAAAAAGATCAAATCATGAAATTTACTTATAGTTGACGAATCTGGAGAGCATCATGCTAAGTGCAATTAGTCAGAAATAAGGGGTTGCTGACTGGTATCTCCCATTTGTGGGATATAAAGTAACATAGTAAGGGGAAAACAAATGTCCAAAGGCAAAAGAACATGAAAAGTGCTCTAAAGAACTGAGTTTACCACAAGGTGGGGTGCAGCAAAGAGTTGAGAGATTGAGGGGGGAATCTAAGCCAATGTTGAAAGAATCAGACACACTGGTGGAGTATGTACCACTGGGATGTTGTACGCTTAAAACCCTATCATTAACAATATTGTCAACTGTGGTGTCTTCAATAAAATTAAAAAATGATAATAAAATAATATTAATTAATTATTAATATTAACTGGTCACGCCATGGATAGATAATGGTAACTTTGGCTAGATACAAACAGTAGAATAAGGTGTTTAATTATTACCATATTTTGGAATGAGTCAACAGATAGAATGAGTCTAACAAATTTTATGGAAAATGTAAGAAATAGAGAAAAAATAATTTGTGATTGCATACTATTGACTAATACCCATTAGCTGATCTAGCTAAAATGACAGAAGTATTAAATTTTATATGAGTGGTCAGGTAAATGACGACTTTAGTTTTAAATATGATAAGTTTGAAATGTTTATTTTACGGACAGATAATGATTGGAGATAGATGGAAAGTCTTTTATGTCTGAAGCAATCAGACTCACATTTTATGTAATAGCATTTATCAACTGTTTTACTGAGAAGTTGGAAGTAATACATTCACTGTTATCAACATAAACACCACACATGATGTGTACATTATCTAGCTCCAACCAAACTGTGAGAGGTAAAGTCATTCTGATTATATTTTTAGTTGTGAAATAATGCAAAAACTGAAAATGTTTCCAGTTAAGATGTTCTCTTAAATCACCTTAGCAGGAAACAAATATAACTCAAAGTCACCGCAACTCTATTTCTTAGAATATTCATCGTCCTTGGTAGCATTCATAACAAATGTATAACTAGCACACAGATAATTTTGAAGTTTTCTCGGATTTGTGCTAGAAGGTTCAGCTTTATGCAGCATTTACAAAGCCAAGATTTCCCTAAGTCTGGTCTTTTAATCTCCTTCCCTTTTCCACTAAGTTATTAAGAGGGCTGCATGACCATAAATATCATAATTTGCAAGCAGAAATGCATCAGGTATTTCCCCTTATAAGCTAAATGCTGACAGCTGTTGATGATAGGGAATAAAAAAACATTTTCTCTAAAATATTTTCACCAAACAAGAACACTCTAAATAAGCAGTTTCTTGGAAATGAATTGGACAGAAGAACAGATGTTCTTAGAGTACCTACTTATGATCTGCCTAGGATACTGACTCTAGTTTGATGTCCATTGAAGGCCCAGGGAAGTTGTGAGATTGTAAAGGAATTTCTACAGCTTTGTATAGAATTTCCACAATATTGTGACAGAATGAGATGAGCCTGTTTCAGGACTCTCTAGCCAGGTAGAACGCAAACACAGAGAGATACAAGGTGCCTGGACCGCTCTCTTTCCTCAGGAACATTGAAACTAGAGGAGTACATGTGTTTGTGTATTGTTTGAGTCTTTCCGTATGTGTTTTTTTTTTTTTGTACTTTTACCTTAGGCCACATCGGCAGTTTTCAGGGCTTACTGCTGGCTCTGTTCTCAAGGATCACTCCTGACAGTGTTCATAGGACCGTATATGATCCCACCATAGATGGACACAATAATATACCTGCAAGACAGGGTACTTAACTTCTGTACTATATCTTCGGTCCCTGCAAATATTTTTTATAATTAATGTTTTGGCACCACTGGGGTAGGTGCTAAGAAATGAATCTGTTGGTCATGTTTAATAAATCTGTTGGACATTCTTAATTTTTTGAGAAATCCCAGTAGTGTTTCCCATAAAGGCTTTCTCACAAGGCATCCACACCAAGGGAGGATGAAAATTCATTTTTTTGTTGTTGTTTAGGAGGCCAGTGGTGGTCAGGGTTTACGTCTGTCTCTATATTATATGTGTGTGGGTGTCATTCTTTGCCCATTCTGATGATACACATTATCACAGATCTGGCAATCATCCCACTTTGAATAAAACAGAATATTTTTGCTATTGCTAAAAATTTTCTTGGAAACTTTTCAAAGATATTTTAATGAAAAAAAACAGACAGGAGTTACTCTATTACAGAATGTTTGTTCTTGAAGTCCACTAAAGTTTTTGACAGACCAACATTTGTATTTGTGACAGGTGTCCAGAAATTCTGCATTAACTCCATCTGCCTAATTCCCACAAAAGGTGCTGTTTGGAGTATGAGAAAAAAATTCAGACTCGTAAAAGCAGATTTATCCAGCACTGCTACAAACACGATGAACCATATGCTACCTGAAACAAATACCACTAGCTGTCCCAGGAGCATTTCAACTTTTACCGATTGAGTCTGATGTCATAGAATAAATGTTAATTGCTACTTCCTCTGGTAAAGTTAGACTGTGGCTTTATGCAATGTTCAATTTCTCTATCTAAATATAAAATTTTCATTAAACTTTTTCTGCATTTTAATGAAGAAAATATTTTGAAAATGATAGCAAAATCAGTTTATCATTTCAGAGCACAGAGACATAAAATTTCCAGAGAACTTCAGACTGGTGCAATTTCCAGCTGTGTCTTCCCTTTGATAGAACAGGAAAATTAAATTTATAATTGAATTTTTACCTTTTGCAATATGGTAATAGACATTTGTGAGTGTGCAGTATTGAAAATTATTTTATTTGTTAAACTATGATTAAACGTTTACCAGTGTCAGAGGTAGAAATGCTTTTGCTTTCTTGGAGTGCATTAAACTTAAATGAACTATTTTTGCGAAACCTATATATTTTCTCAAAATTATATCTTACTAATCTGTATTTTATTATAAACATTATAGTTTAAAACTTTTATTAATATAATATTTCCTAATGTAATCATTATCATTCAAATAAAAACATGAGATTTGGAACTTTTCTGATTTTTTTTTATTTCTGTATGTCCCCTCCTTTCCTTCATTACATCCCTTCCTTCATTCATTCCTTTCTTCCTTCCTTTTCTATTTCTCTTCTCCATTCTTTCCTTCCTCTCTTCCTCCCTTTCCTCCTTCTCTCAATCATTCCTTTTCCCTTCCTTCTTTCCTTTTTTCTTCCATCTTTTCTTCCTTTCTCCTTCCTTCCTTCTTCCTTCCTTCCTTCTTTCCTTCCTTCTTTTCTCCTTTCCTTCCTTACTTCCTTCTATCTTCCTTTCCCTCTTTTCCTCTCCTTCCTTCCTTGATTTCTTCTATCCTTTCGTTCCTTTCTACTCTCATTCCTTCCTTCTTTTCTTCCTTACCTCTTTCTCTCCCTCCTTTTCTTCCCCCTTTCTTTCCTCTTTTCCTCTTTGATTCCCTGTTTCCCTCCTTCCTTTCCTCATTCTCTTCCTGCACCCCTCCTTCCTCTTTCTTTACCTCCTTTCCTCCTTCCTACCATCCTTTCTTCTCTTGTTCATTTTCTCATTCCCTTCTTCCTTTCCACTTTTCTTCTTCCTTCCCTCCTCCTTCCCCTCCTTCCCGCATTCTCTCCCTCCTTCCTTCATTCCTTTCTCCCTTGTTACTCCTTTTCCCCTTCTTTCCCTCCTTCCTTCCCTCTTTCCTCCTTTCTTTCCTCCTCTCCTTTCTTCCTTCTATCCTTCCTTCCATCTTCTCCCTCATTCTATTCTTCTTTCATTACTTATTTTCTACCTCCTTATCTCCTCCACCTCCTTCACTTCTCCCCTTTTTCCATTCTTTCTTTCCTCCTTCCATCTTTCCTTTCTCCTCTCCCCTATTCTCCCTCCCTCCCTTCCTTCCTCCCTTCTTCCCTTTCATAATTTCCTTCCATTCCTTGCTTCTTCCTTCCTCCTTTTTTCCTACCCATCTTCTCTCCTTCTTTCATTTTTTCTTCCTTCTATTCTTCTTTTCCTTACTTCCTTCTTTATCTTCCCCTCCCTTCTTCCTTCCCTCCTTCCCTCCTCTCCTTTCCTCCTTCTCTTCTTCCCTCATTTCCTCCTTCCTTCATTCTTCCCTTCCCTCCTTCCACCACTCTTTTTTCCTACCTCCTATCCTACCTCCCTTTCTCACTTCCTTCCATATTCTTTCCTTCTTCCTTCCTTTCCTCCTTCCTTCTTTCTTTTTATTCTTTCATTTTCTCTCTCTCCCCCTTTCTTGTCTCTTCCATCTCTCTTCCTCTCTTTCTTTCTTCCTTATTACTGTTATTCCTAAATCATACAGTATTTTTAGGAGTTCACAAAAAAATAGAACAATTGGGGCAATGTTTTTCTCACTTCCAGTAGTACTTGGTCTTCTGCCATGTTTTGTGTTCAAGGATCACTCTTGGCAAGACTTGAGAAACTATATGAGGTGTTAGTGATGGAACCCAGCTTGGCTGTGTATAAGGCAAGCACACTAACAGCTGAACTATTGCTCCAGTCTGGCAAATAGTTATATTTTTCTATTTATTTATTTATTTTTAATTTTTATTTTTTCATGAAGTTGTTCACATTAATTGAATTCAATATTTTAACACCAATCCCACCACCATTACATCTTCTCACCACCATTATTTTGGGTTTTCCCACCACCACTCAGCCTGTCCCACAGGCAGATGCTAGATGATTTATTTTGTATCCCTTGTTATGAATAGCATGAGACGTTCTGTGCCCACAAAAGTAGATACACTCTCCTGGACTTCTAAAATTTTAAATTATTGGGGTCTGGAGACATTTTTGCAGTGAGCTGACTGGTTCTGAGATTAATTTATGAGTTTCTGGATCGTGGCCATTAATGAACTCAAATGGCATCCCAAGGCATTGTCCCTGATTACTGGACTGTCCCTGATCCCTCGAGGCCTGGAGCTTTCCATAACTGATCCCATGTACCTGGATTTTTCCTTTCATTGACTTCTGGAGGTTTTTGGTTCCCAGAATTCATATTGGGCAGGTGGAGGGATGATGCCTGCTCCCAAGTGAGGCACCTGGTGAAATCAGCCTGGCAAAGTGGCCGGAAAAATCTCAGGGCAGGCTCCTCCATTCCGAGATTCATTTGCGAGTCTGGCAAATAGCTTTAAAAATAACAATATGTATTTAAAATGTCTTGCTTAATTTAAATTGTTCAAACATTTAATAAACAATAATGAAGCTGAATTGAGTAAATGTTTCTAAACATTAACTAAAATCAAGATTCCTTGGTACGACACTTTCAGTGATCAAGAACTGCCCCCCCCCCCCCGAGGGATGAAGAGACAGGGACCACAGTCTGATCCAGGTCAATGGACAGTAGACAGTGGACATTTAATTTAGAAATAAATAGCATACTTATAGCACAGCTGAGGAAGTTCGCAGTATAGGACTGCACCCAGGTATGACCGATCATTTATACAGGTAGAGTGTTTCAACAAAGACAATTCTGTTGGGGGGATAATTCAAAAGGACTTTCGGTGAGACTATACTGAGGAATTCTCTCAGGAGCCATAAGACACGCATCTATATTGTTTTTCTCTTTCTCTTACTGCTAATATATATTAAACAATTAAATCTACTTCTTAATATTTGGCAGTTATTTAGATAAACACAGTAAGAGATAAAGAATCCAAAAGTAAGTTCTCTGAGCTCTAGGAGGCTAAGGTAAAAGGCAGCACTTTTTTTTTTGCTTTTTTTTGTGGGGGGGTCATACCCAGCAATGCACAGGGGTTACTCCTGGCTCTGCGCTCAGGAATTACCCCTGGTGGTGCTCAGGGGACCATATGGGATGCT